>CM055270.1:8609038-8899782 GCA_029237695.1 Conchocele bisecta
CAAGGGTAACACTAAATGCCCCCTCCACTATCGTGGTGGGGCATAAAAATATTCCAAAGGGTGTTCGAGTTATGCTCTGGATACAAAATCAGAGCACGAAACAACAAAGGGAGATAAGTAAACAAGAATTCCGCGGAATCAGATGCCTCGCCTTGTCCCGCCTTGACCTCAAGCCTGGGCCCGAAGGCAATTTTCACTGGCCCGAACATTTTATACAATTATTGACTAGTGAGCCATAGAATATCAGATTATATTATATGGCTCACTAGTCAATGATTGTTTTATTATATGATAATAGTCTGTATATAGCACTTACGACCTTATGCTACTAGACAAAAATTGAAAAAGAATTTGAAGAAAAAAAATGGAAAAAAAAAATGGAAAAAAAAAGTTTAAAAATTAAAATTAATAATGCTTGCTACTGGAGCCCAGATTTTTTTTTTAATAGTCCTATATTTATCTACATATATCTGCACAGGTCCACATAATGCCACAATATTTTCAACACAGTTTACGGAAATGTAATATCCAATGTAGTAATTTACCTGTATAAATTACATGTGGTCAAGACTGGACATTTGCACATGCTAGCACATGCAGCACATGGACAGGTGAATGGTTCTCCCAGTCTCTATTCTGCTCTCTACAGGTAAGGTGTACAGAGCACACGAGAAAAGGTGTACAGAGCAGACGAGAAAACGGGTCTTCATGCATTATTGTCCAGTTTGTAGAGTGCGCAAAACAAAAAAGGGAGATAACTCAAAAATTAGCTACGCAAGAGTTGTCATTCTTGTGCGCGACACACCTCCGGGTCGTGGTCTATGCATGTGTGAAGTTTCATGAAAATATTCCAAAGGGTGGTCGAGTTATGCTCCGGACAGGAAATCAGTGCGCGAAAACAAAAAAGGGAGATAACTCAAAAATTAGCTATGCAAGAGTTGTCATTCTTGTGTACGACACACCTTCGGTTCGTGGTCTAATTGAATGTGTGAAGTTTCATAAAAATATTCCAAAGGGTGGTCGAGTTATGGTCAATCAGTGCGCGAAACAAAAAAAAAGAGAGATAACTCAAAAATTAGCTATGCAAGAGTTGTCATTCTTGTGCGCGACACACCTTCGGGTCGTGGTCTATGCATGTGTGAAGTTTCATGAAAATATTCCAAAGTGTGGTGGAGTTATGCTCCGGACACGAAATCAGTGCGAGAAACAAAAAAGGGAGATAACTCAAAAATTAGCTATGCAAGAGTTGTCATTCTTGTGCGCGACACACCTTCGGGTCGTGGTCTATGCATGTGTGAAGTTTCATGAAAATATTCCAAAGGGTGTTCGAGTTATGCTCCGGACAAGAAGTGTCTGCGGCGGACGCGGCGCGCTGTCAAATCCATAGTATCCCCCGACGGAGTCCGGGGGATACAATTACATGCAGTGGGCACAGGGGAGTCGGGAGCTAGTGTGATGTGTAACACGGCGACATGTGCCATGATACTGCTGTTATCTCTGGTGTGTGGCAGGACTGCCAGCAACCTGGATAATTACCCAAGTTTGTGTCCTAATGTTGTCTAGGGAGCATGGTTGTTTATATAACTGACCTGAACTGAATTTAATAAGATTATTGAATGTGATTTACGTCTTCCCAAGTGTGAACGACCACGGCCTTTAATGCAAGTCGTTATGCAATATAATATAAACATAGGCTGCATATGATTTGTGCGATGACATTATAGTAACAGACAGAGCTGGGTTGACTTTATTTACACCTTCTGACACTCAAGTTTTGACGGTTGTTCCCAATGCCAAAATGACTGCTGAGAACAAAAATACATTCCGTAAAAACACAAATCTAGCATATGTTTCACATATTGAGGGTTTCTAGTGTCCCTAATTTATAACTTGTTATTTTCGACAAAACGGAAGATACGTATGCGGTTTATTGAAGTAGATATATGACTGTAGTGTATATAAAAACATCATTTTTAGGAATACACATTGTGTAATGCATTATCATATTGCCATACGATTCTAAAGCGTGAGGGTTACATAGGGATTACAATTATGTCCGTTGACACTCGAATGCCTATTCAAGAACTATTGATCATACAAAACGTTTATTATTCACATCCAAATGTTTCAGTGTTTTATATTTATATCACATTTTCAAGTAAGGATACTCTGAATGCGCAACTTCAAATGATGACAAATAATCCGAGAGGTTTCATGACTGTAGCTCAAATCGTTTTTCAGTTATGTGCGACACAAGTTGAAAATCGCCACTTATCACTAAGTCAAGGACCATAACTCTGTGAATACTGGATGAATCCGCATCTAAAACACCAGTGCCCAACTTTACATGATGAAAAATATTCCTGTAAATTTTGCGACTCTAACTCAAATACTTTTCGAGAAATTTTGTGACGACGGACGGACAGACAACCATGCCAAAATCAATAATTATTCTGCGTCGGCATGATATGAGATTTCCCAAGTTAAATATTTTGGCGGTCAGCAAAAATAAGTAATAGATTTCGCAAGTTAATATTTTTGGCGCTCAGCAAAATTAAGTAATTTTTCGGAATGCTAACTTGAAATTCAAGTTAATTCAATTAATTATTCAGCTGCATTCAAATTTAATAATGCTCGGTCAGTATGATATGAGATTTCACAAGTTAATTTTTTAAGCATAAATAATTATGAGGTTTGTTCCAACTTGCTGGAATTACGATGCACACGAAAATTGGTTTGTTTTTGCATTAAGTAGAGAAATTAAAATTGCACGGAAGTACAGTAAAGTTTTCAAATATAAACATGATACACAAATGGAATTTTTAGTAAAGTTTGCTATTGTAGTTTTTAAAAGGGGTTAGCGGCTTCGGGTCATGTAGTCTGTAATCAATAAATTATAAAATAACAATTCTAGCAAGTTTGTGAACAGTTACGGAACCGATAATCGATAACCGGACACGATTAACGCAAACCGCGTTTATTTAACCACAAAACGCAATTCAACCATAACCATGATAACCGAACCGCTATTTAGCACATGGTGAAATGCAATTAATTAACCACATAACCGCGGTATTTGTGACTCTAAGTAGAATCTCCCCTGTAAAATGTACGTATTTCTGGAATTTGCGCAGATTTAATCATTCTTAAAAAGGTCCGTTGTCTGTAGTCTACTATACCTGCTAAAGCAACCATCGAGCTGTCGCCTCCGTACTTGTATGCGTTGGTCAACAAATGCACCGTTGCTTTGTAACATTCATTCACAGGTATGGGGAATGGGTGTTCAGGTGCCAATGAATATCTACAAATGATATGATAGTTTCATGTATTTAGCTGTATATGTGAGTATATTGCGAGTATGCTTAACATGATAAACAGTTGTTAACTTAATTAATGAAATGCATGCACACGAAGTATGGCCATGGCTCTGAAATATGCAAGCTGAGTGAACATCAAAGTTTAAGAATTGCCCAAAGGACATTCACGCTCAGTTCACTTTACTGAAGTTTCACTTAATGTCTGGTCACGGTGCACTAGGAGTGAACTCGGGGTGAACATAGTTGGATAACTGTTTACTAGGAAATTAAAAGTGTTCACTAGGACATTCACTTTCAGCATAGACATAGAATATTCTATGTCTATGCTTTCAGTTCACTTTGAATTTCACTCAATATCTGGGTATGGTGTTCTAGGAGTGAACTCGGAGTGAACTCGGAATGAACGCCAAGTTTAACCATTGTTCACTAGACAGTTTACAATTGTTCACTATGGACATCTACTCCGAGTCCCCTTCGAGCCTCACTCAATGTCTGTTCATAGTGCACTAGGAGTGAAATTTATGTCAAATGTTGACTTGAAACATCTGCATTTGCATAATAGTCGTTCCATTGTTAGTACATATGTTCGTATATTTAATACACCATAGTCTTGGTACATACACAGTATCATAAAGTTAGTTGTACAGAATGCCCAGTAGCCGATTTCACCAAAATTTCGAAGTAAACTTATCTTGCTAAGTACATTTTCAGGGAGAAATGTTCAATTTAAGGATAAATTATTAGTTTTCACTATATACTGAATGTATTACAGCCATTTTGTAATACATTCAGTATAATAATTCTGCATACATTTAATCATCAAATATATGCAGTCGCTATTTCTATATGACATTTCGGGAAAAATAAATGATTGCTCGATCAAAGTATACGTAGATAAGTATGCTTAGCAATTCTGGTGAAATCGGCTACAGACCACTATCAGACAATGAGCTAGTTTCCATATCTATACAATCGGACAGACCTACTTACTCTACAGCAACAACCAGACTGTGCGTCTCCTTAGCAACTTGTCTCAGAACTCTGTCGTACGTGTCTGGAACACATGAAGGTTCGCTGATAGCATTATACATGCACAGTAAATTTATATTGCATGAACATGAGCGTTCGCAGTGTATTAACGCATTGTATTAAACCTCGCAATAAACTAGTGAAATAAATATGCAAATGAGACCGTGCAGAAAACACGTTATGTTAGTAGCACAACATCAATGTGATTATGCAATAAATATATCTATATAAAATCTGTTGATTTAATATTTATTAAACTCGTTAGCTCGTTGAAATCAGTGAACTCGTTTAATACTTATAGTATGCTTATTGACACACGTGGGACAATTAGGCCAATCCAGCCCCACGATGCGTGATTCAATATGTGTTTGATATATACACAGTACACTGGATCTGATATTGTCACAAATCGAAACATGTATTGGAAATACCTGCTCATAAGTGGTCAGTAAACTGAATAGAAGCCGCTGTCCCATCAATAACTGTGCAGGTGACCAATCCGTGCCGGTTATGGGAGTTTCGATATTCCAGTATTAAGGAAACCCCATTATTTTGCAAAATCAGCAAATTTCTGGTAGGCAAATTGCAGACTTCATCTCTGACACACGTGTACTTGGTACACTATGCTTACTGTAAGTCCCTTTCAACTGTCTAATGGCCATTTCGGATTTCATGCTGTGTTACAAGCAATTGCTTTTCATTCCATGGAAATGTTTGTAGCAACACTTTGTCATGGGTGGCCGGGTACATAGTGTGATATCAGAGTTTCCTTGGCATTTCAGTTTCTATCTTCAATAAACATCTTCCTACAATTTTACAAGAACAGAATATATTGCGCTCGTTTAAGACATGTCTGAATGCCGAGATGGCCATTGTGCACGGCTTGCAACCTTTTGGACTCAATAGGAGTCAGCATTATGTGTTTAGATCCTTTCAGTTTATCTCTGTAATCCCATAACGCCACTTTCGTACGTGGATATTGTGTTTGAAATTAAGTTATCCCTTTGGACTCATTTTTCTAGCAGAATCAATTGTGCATTTTACTCAGTCAAGTTTGCAATTTCTTGCAACACGTGATCACTGACAGGTAAATTCGCGATTACTACATGTACCTGTGAATTCATACCCTTAATAACGTTAGAATATATGTATGTTACCGACTCGTGGGCTAGCGTATCAGTAACTAGTACGCTTTTGCCAGAAACGTGTTTCATTGCCAGTCCATATTGCTTCAACAGCAGTAACATATCATGTATTCTGTGATGTTAGGTTAAATTTTTCTCTGTTGCTTTTGTGTTCTAAAGCTGAAAATAGTGATGTAAATATGAATTGGAGGTTACTAATAGTATTATGAATGATTGATTGATATACTCGGCAAAAAGTGGTAAACAAAATGGATTTATAGTAAAGTTATAGTAGGAAAACGGATTTACAAAAGGAAAATTTGTTAGACTTTTGTCAGAAGTTTACACATCAACAACTTTCAAACACCTTGAGAAGACCCCCTTTTGTATTGCAACAAAGGGAGTAGGAAACCTATTGTTCATTAAATACTATTGTGTTCTACTGTGTCCTTCTACTGTGGTCAATATGAGCAAGCCAAGTGACCAGAAGTCCGGTACGAAGAAACCAGGCTTATCCTCTGGACACACAACACCAGCCAAGTCTAAACGACCATTTACTGAGGTGGCTGAGTCTAGCGCAGAGGAAGTAACACTACTAGCACACCAAATGGAGGAAATCAGCACGGACATAAAGCAGCTCAGAGATAGTGTTACGACACTGGTTACGAAAACAGACGCAATAATGAATAAAACAGAAATGAGAGATTTTATAAAATTAGCAGTGGAAGGGATTATGCTGGAAATCAACAAAAATTTGGAAATGACGATAGATATGCAAGTAAAATAAAAAACCGCAAATTTGAATGCCGAATTGACCAACCTGAAAGGCGACAACAACGAGCTGAGAACTGAAATTAGAAGGCTAAAGGACCGTTTTGAAAAAGCAGATGAAACATCAAAGTTGGCACTCGAGAAAGCAAATTACAATGAACAATACTCAAGAAAAAATAACTTTAAAATCTTGAACGTGTCTGAACGAGCTTCCGAATCAGAGGCCACACTCACACAAGATGTCTGCAACTTATTCAAGAAAGAAAATGTATCGATGATCCCAGAAAATATCATAGCTATCCACCGGATCCCAGGCAAACCAGGCACGACAAAACCAGTACTGGTAAAATTGAAGAACAACTCTGAGAAATCGAAACTCATGCGAACCAGATCAGCGATGAAGGCGACTGGCCACAGACTAGTAGATGATGTCACAAAATTGAACTCTCTACTCATCGGCCGACTGAACGACCACCAGAAACTGGATTCTGCATGGTACTTTAACGGCGCAGTGTATGGCAAGACCAAAGATGGAAAAAGGCTCAAATTTGACATTCATGACAGTGTTGACAAAGCTATTGAAAAGGCCTAAGAGAAGGAAACTAGATAATTTTCACATATTTTTTTTTTTGTGCGACAGGGCTTCTCTAAGCAATCCTTATGCTTAAATGAAATTTACAATGGTCTTTGTGAGACAATTATAACGTGCAATCTAAAGGTCAAAGAGAAATCTGGCGCACAAAAAAATGCTATTAGTATTAGTTTTTGGAATATGTGTTTTTTGTGACAAATTATTTTCCAAGAACTGAATGTGGAATATATCAAATATCAAAAAAACTTAGCAGGCCAACACTACACACATGGACCATGAACTTGTTGAATCGTATGACATGGATTATACACTGGTGTAAACAATGGACATTAATAGAATAGATTGTAGTTTACACCTTGGTATCACATGCCTTCACAAAATGGGACAAGTGGTGGTTTCTCCAGTGTGGCCCATGATCTGTCAGCCTACCCTTGTAATTTAATAGAGATTGCAATTGACAATAACATCTGCAAGGTACACTGACCAACTATACAACTTACAAGAGTGCAGACAAAGATTCGACAATACATATAGGCTGGCTGATCTGTGGCTACACTGGATCCAGCACTATTTGGACCCCTTTTCTCATGACATGCCACATATGCTTTTCATGTTCCCAGTTATTTCAGATTAGTGAATCCATGTAATACTAACCCTTACACCGCTATCTTAATTTGTTGTTGTCTGCTGTTTATTTTCTATTTTTCCATTTTAATCATCAAAGACATGCTTTGACAGCACTTTAGAATAGTTTACAACATGCTTTGACAGCACTTGAGAAAAATTTCCATTGGAAATGATTCTGAAGTCCTGTAAAAAGCATGTTTTTATTGAGAAATAAGGCAACATATAGAAGCAACAGCAGACGACAATTGCTGTGCGTAGCGGTCTTAGGGTTGAGTTATTGATCAGCTACATGCTGAATGGAAGAACAAACACTGACATGCAAACATACACGAAGTTGAGTGAACTATTTAGACTGTATTGTGATGATGCCTGTAGGGCAATCTACCTATTATAATTTTTAACCGCACAAAACAAATGTACCCGTATTTATTCTAATAAACGCCCCCGGAGCTATGCATTTTTCTAAATTAGTTTTGGCATACTACTTGCATAAAAAAAAATAAAAATAAAAATCATTCTTGAATGACTACTATGGGAAAATGAAGAAATTGACTGAGACTATAGGACAGACATTACTATTAGAGGGGGCGACTGTTGGAATAAATATGGTATGTTAAACATGTCAGGGCACCCAATTCAAACATTTCTTGACATCATGCAAACTGTTATCCTTGCTATATTTCGCTTTCGGGCAAGGAAACAAATAATTGCATGTACATGCCCGACACGAGATAACAACTGTTACCAGTCGGTAAGTGACTCTCATGCGCTATATGAGAAGTCTACTATGAACATATTTCACAATATCCTCGACTTTTGTATGATATGAGGGAATTAATTTATGTTCATCCTCAAACAAATCAGTCCGGGGATATAGTGATCGCCCCACATCAGTCGTTCCTTTGGTCGTCTGAATAACATTTTGTCAGCCTCGTAAGCCTTACAAATCTGCACAGTAAATGTTGATTTTCGGTTTTGTTCTGGACGAGAGCATGCCCTGGCAGCACATGGGAATTGTATCCATTGGAGGCGGTTCTCATGTGCTGTCAGTAACATGTTTGTAGTAAAATGATATACATTGTAGATCAGAACTGAAAATCAACAAACGACAACACTCTGTTCCCGCCTATCAACAATTAACCCTTACAATGCTGGATTATATTTTTTGTCTGCTGTTTGTTTTGTATTTTCAATTTGTCAGAGCAGTTGTCTCCCATTGACCAACACAAATGATAATTGGTTACTTTATGTCAGTACCGGTACATGTAGAAAGAAAATATATTCCTGACTAGCAGTAAAAAGAGAATGGGGCACACAGGTGGTTATTCTGTCTGTTATATATGTTAACCCTCTCAACTCCAAGTAACTGGAATAGACTGTGAGATGAAACTTACTTTCAGAAGGTACGGATCCTGAGGAGACGGCTTGTCACGAGCCGGCTCATCTGGATCTACACTGTTTGCCACTATACGTGTATTGAAAGTGTTATGGTTGTCCCCCTTCGTCCATGATGAATTTATGTTTGCGTTTCAGCAGATTAGTTTCATTATTAACATTATTTATTTTAAATTTTCTTTCTGGTCTTCAACTTGTCAGTAGACCTACCCAAAAATACAAGTTTATCCTCCATATTATAAAGAAATATCAGCTTCTAGAACATTTAAAGCACCCCTCCCTCAGTAGATTAGATATGCACAGCTTTTTTTGGTTCACACCTTTTTGCATTCCCCCTATTAGGTTTAAGCACCCGCAGGCTCTGTTGGAGTTGAATATGGTAAGAAAAAAAACACCCTAAATAGGCAATGAGTGAAATAAAAATATTGTCATTAAATTGTCAAGGAATAGGTCAACTTCCCAAACGCACTGATCTTTTTCAATATTTAAAAGATAAAAAATATCACATATACTGTTTGCAAGATACCCACTTCACTCCAGGGGAAGACGAAAAATGTGTACGGACTAGGTGGGGTAATGATTGTTATTTCAGTTCATTTCGATCTAATGCAAGGGGAGTAGCAATATTATTCAATGGTAATTTAGACTATAAAGTACACCAGTCAAAATGCGATCCCAATGGTAACTTCATTCTACTAGACATCAGTATTGAAAATAATAAATTTACACTTGTATGCCTGTATGGAGTGAGTGAGTGAGTGAATAGGGTTTAACGTCCGCTTTTCTGACATAGAGGTACAAGCCTCAGGGAGTCTACACGCAGACGGGTCAACGGGGTCGAGTCCCGTATCCACCTGTCCGAGGGGGGTAAATCCCAACTTCAGAACTCAATATTTACAATCAAAATATATATTCAGTCCTGAAATTAGAACAACCTGATCTGGTGCCAGGCCCTCGCCACACCAGCATCATTTATCCCATCCCCTAAAAGTAATAGGATTAGCGCTAATCTTACTTT
This sequence comes from Conchocele bisecta, assembly GCA_029237695.1. Lineage (NCBI taxonomy): Eukaryota > Metazoa > Mollusca > Bivalvia > Lucinida > Thyasiridae > Conchocele > Conchocele bisecta. The sequence goes on from CM055270.1 coordinate 8,618,912, forward strand.
TATATATGGGGCATAGCCCGACTCAACTCTCACATACAAGAAAGCCAAAAATGTACACGAGTGCCAAATCCGGTATAGTGGGTTCCGGAAAGTATGAACCCAATCGTTAAGCCAGTTTAGTCGCCTTTTACGACAAGCAATGGCTACTGCAGCACTATTCTCAGGATCAGTTGATCCCGCCCCGGTGCCTGCACGGGGCATGTCTGTATGGACCAAACTCAGATGATCCCCTTTTTTTTCAGAACATATCAAAAGAAATTGATGAAATGAATAACGATAAATATATTTTATGCGGAGATTTTAACCTTGTTTTGGACCCAGAGTTAGACTATCATAACTATAAAAATATAAATAATAAAAAATCTAGAGAAAAATTATTAGAAATTATTCAAGAAAAATATTTAATCGACCCTTTTAGAGAAAATCACCACCTAATGAGAAGGTTCACATGGAGACGACGACAGCCTTTTCAGCAAGCAAGACCAGATTTCTTCCTCATCTCTGAAAATACTTTACCTTCAATTAAAAGCTGCATCATTGAAAATAGCTACAGATCTGATCATTCACCTGTATTGTTAAGTTTATGTTTCAACAATTTTATAAAGGGAAAACCACTATGGAAACATAATAATTCAATGCTGAAAGACATAAATTACATAAACATGATTAATGAAAAAATAGAAGAAATAAAAAATCAATATGCTATTCCAATATATTACCGAGAAAACTTGCATGAAATACCAAACAACGAATTGCAATTCACAATTAACGATCAACTTTTTCTAGAAACACTTATGATGGAACTACGTGGAAAATCTATTTCTTATTCTTCCTTTATACAAAAAGAAACCAATCAAAAAGAAAAATCATTAACAGAACAAATATTAGACATGGAAAAACAATTAAAGAAAGAAGACATGAATAAAATTGAAATTTTAAAATTAGAACTCCAGGAAATTCGTAAAATTAAAGTAAATGGTTCAGTTATTCGATCAAGGGCTCTAAATATAAATGAAGGAGAAAAACCAACAAAATATTTCTGTGCACTGGAATCTCATAACTTTATAAGTAAAACAATACCAAAATTTGAAACAGAAAATGGAAAAATAATTACAAACCAGTCACAGATATTAATAGAAACAGAACTATTTTACACCAAACTGTATAGCAATAAAGACACAGATACTTATAAAGAATTAGATTTGGATATTTTTTTAGAAAATGCGCATGTACCAAAATTAAATGAAGCAGAATCAGAAAAACTAGAAGGATTAATCACAAAAACTGAACTAGCCTTTGCACTAAAAAACATGACGAACAACCGTAGCCCAGGTACAAGCGGATTTGCATGCGAATTTTATAAAATGTTTTGGCATAAACTGGGTGATTTCATTTGTAGGGCAATAAATAATAGCTATCAGAAGGGTGAACTATTTATAACTCAACGGCAGGGTATAATAACACTAATCCCAAAAGAAAATAAATCTCGAAATTTTCTAAAAAATTATAGACCTATTTCATTATTAAACACAATTTACAAAATGGCATCAGCATCTATCGCAAATAGAATAAAAACAGTATTAGACAAAAATTAATAAATGGGGACCAAACAGGATTTATTTCAGGAAGATACATGGGGAAAACACTAGGCAGGTATACGACATTATGCAATATATAGAAAAAAATGATATCCCAGGACTTCTTCTTCTTATAGACTTTGAGAAAGCATTTGACTCTATATCGTGGAACTTTATTCATAAAGTACTTCGCTACTTTAAATTCGGACCAAATATTAGGCAATGGATTACATTATTCTACAAAAATGCTCAACTATCAGTTAATCAACATTGTAACCTCTCACCTTTTTTTTCAATACATCGAGGCTGTCGTCAGGGGGACCCACTCTCACCGTACATATTTATCTTATGCGCAGAAATACTTGCAATCAGAATACGCAAAAATCATAAAATTAAAGGAATTAAAATAAATGGAACAGAATATAAACTAACACAGTTTGCAGATGACACTAGTACCTTCTTGGATGGATCAAGTGAATCACTAAATGAAACACTTAATGAACTGGAAATGTATGCCCATATGTCAGGACTTAAAGTTAATTTTGATAAAACACAAGTTATTTGGATTGGGGCAAATTTGTTTAGCCAAGACTCATTAAAACAAAATGGAAACTAAAGTGGGGAAGTAACAGATTTAAATTGCTTGGAATTACTTTTGATACAGATTTAGAAAAAATTGTGGACATAAATTTCTCGGAAAAAATGAAGATCATAAAAGAAAAAATCAACAGCTGGAACAAAATGTACTTAACACCATTAGGCCGAATCACAGTCATAAAGTCTCTTCTTCTCTCATCTTTAAATCACCTGTTTATATCCCTTCCTAACCCCAGTCAAAGATGTATTAAAGATATTAGCAGCATTATGTATAATTTTTTATGGCAAGGTAAATCACGAGTAAAAGGCACTATCACATGCAAAAAATATGAGGATGGCGGATTAAAAATGCCAAATATTGAGGACTATATATCATCTTTAAAAACAACATGGGTAAGAAGAATAGTGTGCAACAAATATAAATTTATAAACATTTTAAATACAGAAATTGATACAGATAATATTTTTAAATTGGGAGATATGTACATCGAACAAAAAATAGGAAAAATTTCAAACCTTTTTTGGCGGGATGTTCTAAAAGCTCATCTAAAATTACAAAATAAGCTTAAGCCAATAAACATGGATACATTTCTTTCTAGCCCATTATTTTTTAATAAGGACATAAAATGTGGGACAACCTTCTTCAATAAGGTATGGTTTGATAAGGGAATATGTTTTATAAATGACATTATCAAAATTGATGGAACATTTACCTCTCAAAATCAACTTAAAAACAATTTCAACATAAGTATAAACTTTCTTCAATATTATGGCCTTGTCAAAGCAATAAAAGATTGGGGTAAAAGCTTGAAACTTAACAATATCGAAAAAAAGTTAGAAATGCCATTTACTCCATACAAACTAAAAATATACCTAAAAAACAAAACCGGGACAAAAGACATGTATCTCGCATTAAACTCCAATTCTGAAACTCCAGCTGGTAAAATTAAATGGAACTCCACCTATAATTTTAACAATGAAACATGGAAGAAAATATATTTATGGCCGCATATCATAACAAAAGACACAACTTGAAAATGGTTCCAGTACCGAATAAACCACAATATTCTGGCCACAAATGATTTCCTAAATAAGATTAAAATTGCAAGTAGTCCATTATGTACATTCTGTAAAAAGTTTTCGGAAACAATAAAACATTTGTTTTGGGATTGTGATGCTACAAAAAGCATATTTAGGGAACTACAAGAATGGTTAGCGACAAAAGATATAACTATTACAATTAACGAAAAATCATTCATCTTTGGGATTTACGAAAAAACAATAAGTATCTTCAAACAATTAATACTATTAGAAACTAAATACTATCTCTATTATTGCCGATGTTCAAAAGTAGTTCCAAGTCTCAGCGTACTGAAGCATCGAATTCAACTAATGTATGAAACATCCAGGAAGGCAGCAATAATGGACAACAAATTTGAAAACTTTACAACAATTTGGGAAGAATTTATCATTTCACAAGCTTAATTTATATAACAAAAATAGCAAAATAAGATTTCATCTTCAGTTGAGCTAGTTGCGGGTGCTATAATAAATCTCTGCTTTTGTGCTTATTTTTCTTTCTTCGTTTTAACGCCTTCCCCACCCCACCCCACCCCCCATTCCATCTCATATTATAGGTTTGGGAAATAAAGCAATTATAATATGAATCTAGTAGAAGAATATAATGTACACAGAGATATACAGGTTCAAGCAAAGACCATGACCGACGGAACCAGTCGTGTTTTGTTTTTATAACCAGTGTGGTGATCGAAACAGATTGTTTATTGGCTTGTCATATATAATGTTAACAACAACTTTAACAGTGAACCCTTTCAGCCGTAAATAACATTTTCGGTCAAGTCCATTCATCACAAAATACTTTTCAAATAATCGATTATAAAATGTTTTTTGTTTTTTTTAACAAAGATGAAAATTACTTGCAAACAGTGCAGATCCTGATGATACAGTTCATCATGAGCCGGCTTGTCTTAGTCTACACTGTTTAAAAACACCTAAATGGCTGTAGTGTTGAAAGGGTTAACACATGGTTTAAGCATGTAGATGCGCAGTAGGATTAAACTTCACTTTTTGAAGAATGGGGCTGGTTCAGTCGGATCATGGGTAATATGAATGATAACATAAAAAAAAAAATTATAATCAATTACATGCATTACATATATATGCTAAATCAAACTTTGGCTCTTGCAGTGCTGGAGAGTGACATTGTCATCTGCGGGTATATTATAAGTATTACTGTTTTATTTTAATAACATGGGCAAGTTTTTATCGAAAATTCAGGTCTCTCATTAGTGACGATTCTAAGGTACCACTCAACCATGAAGTCTTTAAAAAATACTAGAACAGTGATTTCTACCCAGTACTGCAGGAGTAAAAGAGGGTGAATATCTGTAATTGTATATTTTGTAGTTGTACCTGATTATTGCATGTATATTATGTACGGTTTGTGGGGGATGGCCCCGACCCACCACAAACCTATTACGGGGAAAATAAATATTTATAAAAAAATCATGTATTCTGTGACGAAATGAATACAGTATATATTTAATGGATATGAGAGGCAAGTAATCTTACCCCACTTGAACAGTCAGTTCGTACACATACCGAAATTGTTTCCGGCCAAATAACATGCCTCATTATTCATGTTCAATCAGAGCATATTAGTTTTCTGCGAGAATCAATGATTTGGAAGCATTAGCCGTTGGCTTGCCTTTGTGACATACCATAATGCGGAATCAGCATCTCTTAACAAGTCCATCACTGTGTGGTTAACCTCACAATGTAGCTCTCGTTTGTACGGACGGACGGACGGACGGACTGAGGACACGGACGGACGGCAGACGGACGGACGCGGACGGACGGACGGACGGACGGACGGACGGACGAGTGGGACACAGTATGAGCCGCATGAGTGGGACACAGAATGAATATATGGATGATGCCCAATAAGCATACGAAGTTTCACGCTAATTTGACTTACGGTTACAGAGATAGTAGGTATGTGAAAAGTTTAACGCAAATTTTGACAACAAAAATTTAACGCAAACTTCTAAGTCATTTGACATTGACCTTGGGGCACAAAATGAATATATGGATGATGCCCAATAAGCATACGAAGTTTCACGCTAATTTGACTTACGGTTACAGAGATAGTAGGCATGTGAAAAGTTTAACGCAAATTTTGACAACAAAAATTTAACGCAAACTTCTAAGTCATTTGACATTGACCTTGGGGCACAAGGGCCGCATGAATGGGACACAAAATGAATATATGGATGATGACCAATAAGCATACGCCACTGGATTAAATGTATGAGCGACCAGGGCAGCCTCCGATCGGCTCGACATGCTGTCTGATCGGAGTCTAGACTACAGTGTTCGTTAAATGATTTGTAACTAACACATAATAGTTTGCAGTAGATATTAGATATGAGAATAGTTCACTGAACTATCCATCCCGCCACAAAAACCTGATCACCGTTATGCATCACATGTTAGGAAGATGTATTTGTATGTTACATGTACGTGTTCCTACCAGCTTCAGTATCATCTTGTTATCGTTCTACTATTATCTATGTTTTTTACTCGCTCCGTCTTCTTTCTCTCAGTTAAATGTCTTTGCTGTTTGAATGTCACTATTATAGGTACATGTACAATGTTGAGAAGATTTGTGAACATACATATTTTCTGGTGTTTTTGGATGAGGTTGTAACTTTTGATACTTCTTCTCGCTGATTTAATTAATAAGCCAAGTGGGTAAGCCGGTAATGAGGGCTGCTATATGTAATTTTAATTGTAGCACACCGCAGATATTGCTTGCGTTTACAATATATACTAACATTTTATATATAATACTGAATGTGTTAACGGATATAGGTAATTGTTTGACCAATATATTTAAATGTAGAGGATCCTGATAGGAAATTTTTATATTGATAAATATAGTAATTGGTATTATTCAAGATCGTCATGAATTTGCGCTCATTTATTGAGTCGTTTGTGTGTGCATACTTTTAGTTTGGTTCTATACTTACTTTGTTCCGGTTTATGGTTGATAGGAATTTGACTGGTATCTGTCTGCTTTCGCCTGACTCTTGTTCTATCTTTATTTTTCTGCCGAAGTCATTATTTTGAGGTATTATTTTTTTATATTTATTTGCAAATTTGTACATTTTAATAGTAATTTTATCGGCGATCTTTTTCTTTTATAGTTGTTTGGCAACAAGTACAAACTTGCACTTCATTGGTGTCTTTAGATCACGTGAGTGTCGGGTATATAGGTTAGACACCACCAAATAGTTTTACTATATAATTTAACCGAATGCCATCCAATAAGGCCAGTCTCTACTACTTTCACTATTCGTATGGATGCTGTGGGACCCACTTGTACATGACCTGCAGCCAGTCTGTACTGGTTCTGCATGAACTAAACAAGAGGTTCACTTACTCCTAAGAAAGAAAATTCCAACCTTGTCATATCCCGCAATATTGTGTAATTTTTTTGGCCACGGAAACTCCGTTTACATCAAGTGACCAACAGGTTCAGTGTTTTCTTTTAAATGCTACAACTATGCTGAAAACTGGTGTTAAAGGCACCCCAAAATGTTCCTCAAGTGAAACTGGGTAGTAATGGATGCAGATTTGCAAGCAAACGGTGTCTGTGACCTCAAAACACCCGCACTATTTTTTTTATACCGGACTACTTTTTCATACACCCTGGGCGATTTCGCACCATTTGGTGTCTTCTAACCTATAAGTGTACCAGTCCCACTACAAATCATTCTACAATATTCACTATTCAAAACTAGCTTCTATTCCTGGATACAGTACCAAGTTTGGAGCAAATATATAAAATGGTTGTCACACAGCAGCTGTGTAACTCCACCATGTGACTGTCCACATTCTGCCTTAAATTGAGCTACTACAGGACTATGGAGAATTTTACTAGATGATGAATTAAAAGCACAAATCTCCATAAAATCACACAACATTACCCTAAATAGTGTTATAGCTAACCATTCTACATATAAAGACTCATCACTGAAACTATACCAACATGTATGCCACTCTGGAATGGTCGACAAACAAAAGGGTACTGGCTTGGAACGGTCAGTCCAGAAATTTGCTTTATGACACAGAGTGATTGACTTGTCGATACCTTCGAGTTGATAGATGACGTGACCATATTCGGTCAAATGTGAAATTTGGCCCCTAGTCGCCCCTAGGGGCCCCGCCCATTTCTTATCACGTGAATACACTTTTAACATAACTGAAACAGCGTTGACTATCGATCATTCTTGCAGTTCGTGAGAAGAAGATTTTTAAGAATGTGACCTACTTTTCCACACCGACCATCTTGGATTATGCGACGACGTCCAATTTTACAAATCTGACGTGCCCCCACCCATATCTCACCTCAGTGAAGTTTGACCAACATTGGCCCAGCTGTTCGGGAGAGGAAGACGTTTGAAATGTTGGACGGATGGCGACGACGGACGAAAAGCGGGAGCAATAGCTCACGTGAGCCTTTGTCTCGGGTAGAGCAACACATACAACAAGAGCTGTAGGAGAACAGCATAGCTCGACTACGAGGGTTGTCGATGTACACATAGCTTGACAAACAAGGTGGCTGCGGCCTGCATAAAAACCTTAACCAAGGTTGACTAAAAAACTTAACCAAGGGAAACTAAGTAAGTAATTCAAGGTTAAATGTAGGTCAATGACAAATATAGGTCAGGGGTTATTGATGTACATCACTAGGAGATGAAGTTTTCCAAGTATGGTTGCTGTAGGCCCAGGAGTATTCCATATACAAGCTTGACTAAAAACCTTAACCAAGGGGAAATAACTAAGTAATCCAAGGATAAAAGTAGGTCAAGGTCAAATATAGGTCAGGGATTATTGATGTACATCACTAGGAGATGAAGTTGTCCAAGTATGGTTGATGTAGGCCCAGGAGTATTCCATATACAAGCTTGACTTTAAACATTAACCAAGTAATTCAAGGTGAAATGTAGGTGAAGGTAAAATATAGGTCAGGGGTTATTGATGTACATCCCTATGAGAAAAGGTTGTCCAAGTATGGTGTCTGTATGCACAATAGTATTCCATGTACAAGCTTGAGTAAAAACCTTAACCAAGGTTGACTAAAAACCTTAACCAAGGGGAATTAACTAAGTAATTCAAGGTTAAATGTAGGTCAAAGTCAAATATAGGTCAGGGGTTGTTGATGTACATCACTAGGAGATAAAGTTTCCCAAGTATGGTTGGTGTAGGGCCAGGAGTATTCCATATACAAGCTTGACTAAAAACCTTAACCAAAGAGAATTAAGTAAGTAATTCAAGAGGAAATTAGGTCAAGGTCAAATGTAGGTCAAGGTCAAATATAGATCATGGGTTATTGATGTACATTCCTAGGAGATGAAGTTGTCCAAGTATGGTGGGTGTAGGGCCAGGAGTATTCCATATACAAGCTTGACTAAAAACCTTAACCAAGGAGAATTAACTAAGTAATTGAAGAGAAAATGTAGGTCAAGGTCAAATATAGATCAGGGCTTATTGATGTACATCCCTATGAGAAAAGGTTGTCCAAGTATGGTGTCTGTATGCACAATAGTATTCCATGTACAAGCTTGACTAAAAACCTTAACCAAGGTTGACTAAAAACCTTAATCAAGGGGAATTAACTAGGTAATTCAAGGTTAAATGTAGGTCAAGGTGAAATATAGGTCAGGGGTTGTTGATGTACATCACTAGGAGAGAAAGTTGTCCAAGTATGGTTGGTGTAGGGCCAGGAGTATTCCATCTACAAGCTTGACTAAAAACCTTAACCAAAGAGAATTAAGTAAGTAATTCAAGAGGAAATTAGGTCAAGGTCAAATGTAGGTCAATGTCAAATATAGATCATGGGTTATTGATGTACATTCCTAGGAGATGAAGTTGTCCAAGTATGGTGGGTGTAGGGCCAGGAGTATTCCATATACAAGCTTGACTAAAAACCTTAACCAAGGAGAATTAACTAAGTAATTGAAGAGAAAATGTAGGTCAAGGTCAAATATAGATCAGGGCTTATTGATGTACATCCCTATGAGAAAAGGTTGTCCAAGTATGGTGTCTGTATGCACAATAGTATTCCATATACAAGCTTGACTAAAAACCTTAACCAAGGTTGACTAAAAACCTTAATCAAGGGGAATTAATAGGTATAATTCAAGGTTAAATGTAGGTCAAGGTGAAATATAGGTCAGGGGTTGTTGATGTACATCACTAGGAGAGAAAGTTGTCCAAGTATGGTTGGTGTAGGGCCAGGAGTATTCCATATACAAGGTTGACTAAAAACCTTAACCAAAGGGAATTAACTAAGTAATTCAAGAGGAAATGTAGGTCAAGGTCAAATATAGATCAGGGGTTACTGATGTACATCCCTGGGAGATGAAGTTGTCCAAGTATGGTGGGTGTAGGGCCAGGAGTATTCCATATACAAGCTTGACTAAAAACCTTAACCAAGGGGAATTAACTAAGTAATTGAAGAGGAAATGTAGGTCAAGGTCAAATATAGACCAGGTGTTATTGATGTACATCCCTATAAGAAAAGGTTGTCCAAGTATGGTGTCTGTATGCACAATAGTATTCCATGTACAAGCTTGACTAAAAACCTTAACCAAGGTCGACTAAAAACTTTAACCAAAGGGAATTAACTAAGTAATTGAAGAGGAAATGTAGGTCAAGGTCAAATATAGATCAGGGGTTATTGATGTACATCACTAGGAGATGAAGTTGTGCAAGTATGGTGGGTGTAGGGCCAGTAGTATTCCATATACAAGGTTGACTAAAAACCTTAATCAAGGCGTGAAGGTGACGCCGACGCCGACGCAGACGCAGACGCAGACGCACGCAGACGCCGACGCCGGGGTGACAACATAAGCTCTACTTATTCTTCGAATAGTCGAGCTAAAAACAAAGTTATTATGATTTGAAATATTGAAGCAAACTATTTCAATCATTGGTAACTCGGTGATTATGAGGCCAGAAATACCTATGCTGAAGGCAAAAAATCCGCCGCCGTGCAAATAGATAACCACAGGTAGAAGACTGGCATACTTCTCTCCAATACCCGCATCTCTGGTCCCTGTGGGTTTGTACAGTCGCACCGCTACGCCGTCAAATACTGTGTTGGTTATCTATGGAAGGTAATATCCGCCATAATTATATGTGACTTGATGCTTGCGTGCTGATGACATTACAACTTATATTCATGTTATTTCATTCGTCATTTGTATGTATTACATTTGAAATCTGCTTGTTGTAATTGTATTTGTCTTTCTTACATGTCCATTCTGCTGATTGCTTTGCTCATTCGTCTTATTTACATTACAATTATTGATACGTCCTTATACGTTTTATTGCACTAAGCATTTGCAATAGAAAGTAAGAACAAAGCACTTAGCACTTTGAATAAGGCCGAAAGCAGTAATGACAAAGGCGCAGGAAGTAAGCATTAAGCCAGTCCGAAAGCGGAAACCCGCAAGCAGAAAGTATCAAGCCACAAGCAGAATGATACAAGCAATATATGTGTTAGTAGTGCGTCATTATGACGTCAGATGGTATTACTGTCCGCTCAAGTAATTCTCCCTCTAATAAATTATAGTCTGATTGGCTGTTCAAGTCACACCTCCAATGCCGGTGTTGATGTAAGATTTCACCCACAAATTATCACAGTATAGGTTAGAAGACACCAAATAGTTTTACTATATACTTTAACCGAATCCCATCCAATAAGGCCAGTCTCTACTACTTTCACTATTCGTATGCATGTTGTGGGACCTACTTGTACATGACCTGCAGCCGGTATGTACTGGTTCTGCATGAATTAAACAATAGGTTCACTTACTCCTAAGAAAGAAAAATTCAACCTCGTCATGTCCCCCAATATTGTTTACATTTTTTATTGGCCACTGAAACTCTGTTTACATCACATGACTAACACCCCCACATGTTCCTCAAGTGAAACTGGGTAGTAAAGGATCAAGATTTGCAAGCAAACTGTGTCAGTGACCTCAAAACACCCGCACGAACGTGTTCATACTGGACTACTATTACCCCCTTGACGACTTCGCACCATTTATTATTCTCTAACCTATATTAACTAAATTGCATACATGTACGTATGCATGGTGTTTGACTTACTAATGTGTTTTATACATACGTGTATCCTCATAATTAAATTACATATGTACGTAATTGAAAACAATCACATTTTTGGCGGGAGACATACTGTCTCCACGCTATTGGGATCGTGATTCTGGCCGTTTGCACGGGTCTACTTTCGGAAGTGGCTCTCTGTTCATCGGCAGACGTCTCAATAGGCTCAATTTGCGTTCGCAATTAACAACAGTCAGGTGACATTTAAAGTCAGCGAGTGAACTGAAAGCAAGTTATTAATAGCAACGGCAATGCTCAACATTATGAGAAAAATAGTTGGCATGCCCAACTTTACTTTTGAAGAGAACAAATTGCTGTTATTGAGACGCCCCCCGTATCGCTATTGGGGTCGTGATTCTCTGTTCATTGGGGGACGTCTCAATAGGCTCAATTTGCGTTCGCAATTAACAACAGTCAGGTTACATTTAAAGTCAGCGAGTGAACTGAAAGCAAGTTATTAATAGCAACGGCAATGCTCAACATTATGTGTAAAATAGTTGGCATGCCCAACTTTACTTTTGAAGAGAACAAATTGCTGTTATTGAGACGCCCCCCGTATCGTGTACCACGCAGTCGCAATGAGACGTCGAAGGCCATTTCTTTTTCATATTGTGGTTTACGGGCGATTTTCGAAAAATTACCCTCTGGGTGGGCGAAACAAAATTCATGAAAACATTTTGCCGTTCATGCAGCATACACGTATGTAGGCCTACGCCCAGTCATAATTTTGAAAAGATTTCACATAATACGTCTGCAATATACCTCGTAAAACGGTTTATTAGTCGGACATAAAGCACCTTTGCTTCATCAACCTATTTGTGTTTAGAGCAGGCTGTATTTTACAAACACCAGTAACTGATCAAGTTCTCCAAATTTTCAGATTGTACATCCAATAATCAACATCGAATATATTTCTAACAAGGAATTTCTGAGTATGCAAATTCACAAGTGGCTACTTGTCTCCCGCCAGTCAGTACTTTCAGTACTTTGATTATAGTAAGGTACACATATGGTAACTTACACAGGTTGACTGCCAAACTGGCCCGTTACCGATGCAAACCAAATACCGTCAGGGATCAGACTAAGGTGGCCCACCACCATTGATTTTCCCTAAAACACTAACCCGTTACCACATATTTTGCTATTCTCTGCTACTTTAATTTTTCTTATGGATGGTATGGGACCTATTTTCCAATAACCTGCACCCATTCTGCTCTGGATCTTGACTAATTAAAATATAGATTTAATTATTGTTGAAGCTGGGGTCCCATCCAGTAGGTACACATTTTTCTTTATGGACATTAAATAAGTGTATAATTGCAACTAGTCCACCACTTTTAAAAATTACGAGTGCCAGCTACACAGATGTAATTATTTAGTAATCTGTAATGTACTCGTAGAGACTCGCGGTGGTATCAAGCTAGTTCCATATGCAAATGATGCAGTATTTTTTAATTATTTATATCAACTAAATGCTGAATACATATATTTATCGACATATCATAAAGTATGATATTGCACATCAAAAAATAAATAAATGGAATAAATAGTTGCTTCCGTTATCATTTTAAGGAAACACGGTTATCGCCCCTGATATCAAACTGGTATTTCGCGTTTGATATAAAAAGAATAATAATGTCAATTAGTACGTCTGGTAATAGTAAATCAATGTTCATTTTGCCAGAAAAATGTCAGATTGAAAGAATAAAGAAAAACATGTCTCCCTATATTATAACCTGGCATGTAGCACTCTATGTTTAAGGTTAGAGAAATTGAGTATGCAAAAGTAGTCCGGCATAAAAAAAAGTCCGGGTGTTTTAAGGTCACAGACACAGTTTGCTTGCAAATCTTGATCCATTACTACACAGTTTCACTTGAGGAACATGTTGGAGTGTTTTAAAAACCAGTTTTCAGCATATTTGAAGCATTTAAAAGAAAACACTGAGCCTGTTGGTCACGAGATGTACACAGAGTTTCCGTGGCCAAATAATGTAAACAATATTGGGGGACATGACGAGGTTGGTCCCACAACATCCATACGAATAGTGAAAGTAGGAAAGACTGGCTGGGATTCGGTTAAATTATACAGTAAAACTATTTATCTATTCTTTTAACCTAAACATGGCGCAACAGAAAAGGCGGCATCCATCTACATCAACACCATTAGGGACATGTAACCAATTTAGAGAGCAACGCATTGTAGGACAGGTACCAGCATATTAAATAATTTTAGGGAGAACTATTTTAAGTTTTAGCAGCGCACCTGGCGTCATAATGGTTGTTCCCAAATTACAGTTGCAATTATTGTTGTCAAGGGGCGTAGCCTAGCGAGGTGACAAGCGTATCGCAAAACAGCGATGCAATAATGAAACTCCGGATGTCACTAAGAATGTAGCATCAAGTCACATGTAGCATGCAATTAAAACGAACGCATTGGTTCAATTGTAACTGTACGAATGAATGAAACATCAAGCCAAATGCGCATGCAATAAAGACAAATATATATTACAACAAAGACGATTTTAAATGTCATAAATACAAATGACGAATATAATAGCATGCATATAAGTTGTAATTCCATCAGCAGGCAAGCAACAGGCCACATAGAATTGTCATAAATACAAACGATGAATGCAATAACACGCATAGAACGTGTAATGTCATCAGCAAACAATCAGCAAGCAAGCATCAAGCCACATAGAATTATGGCGGATATTACCTTCCATAGTTATCTGTGTAAATATGTGGTTGTCTCTAGAGCAATGGGGCTTATGGGAGTTGCGATCAAAGTGGCAAAGTAGCTCTAGATCAAATAGCACACTCCTGTAGCCAGATGAAGATCTTTGTTGCTTGTTAGAAGCGGGATTGGTGTTTCATTTATGGAATGGCGAACGGTGCAGATCCTGATCAGACTGTGCAGACGCACAGGCTGATTTGGATCTACACTGGTCGCAAAACCCATTAGACCCATTTATCCAGTCACAGCCGCATATGTTAACGATCTACAGTGTATGTTGGAAGCATGACGAGTGCTTCATGGACTGAATGGCGAACAGATCAGACCCTGATCAGATTTCAGGGATATGTTGGAATATAAATGACTTATGGGGCTCAAATATCACACTCATGTAGCCTAATGGCGATCTTTGTTGGGTGTTAGAAGCATGACAGTTGTCTCGTTGATGGAATAGCGAACAGTGCAGATCCTGATCAGACTGTGCGTATGCACATGTTGGTATGGATCCACACTGGTCGCAAGCCCATAATCCCCATGTCTCCAGTAACAGCCACATACGAGGAATGAACATCAGCGAAAATAGTTTTTGAATACAGTTGGCCCCGATACATTGTATCAACGTCAATGCCGGACACAATAAATAGAGGATCTTGCGCGAGTGATGATTTGTTATGATTAGTATTGCACGAGTTTACTGATTGCATAATAAATTGCATAATTACATCAACACAAATTAATGTTAGGTTATTTATTGGCAAATTATTGCATACGCTAAGCTGCATTAATTGAAACTACTGATCACCCACCATGTTTTTGTAGCGATCTCATTTGCATATTTATTACACTAGTGTATTATGATTTCGATTACACTGTGAAATCATAGTTCATGTAATAATATAGTATCAGTCAGTATGTATTTGGAAAATCGGCTAGGTTTCTGATAAAACACACACTATGATTGCAATGACGACTATTATTTAACCTCTTCAAATCTACAGTCGTCTTTAGCAGCGTTTGCAAACAGTGTCGATCCAGATGAGCCGGCTCGTAACGAGCCTTCTCGCCAGGATCTACATTGTTTGCAAGTACTTTTCGCAATTCAGACACCCCTTCTTATAAATGGACTAAATGGTCCTTAAATTAACATAGCACAGTCCATTCCAGTTATTTAGGGCTGAAAGTGTTACCAAGTACACCGATAACTAGCAATGGAAACATATCACTCTTTATACAGTACGAGGTATAATCAGTGTTACGTTTCCGCAACTATGCAATAACCTCTAGATCCTCGCTGGAGACAGGTTGGGCCAGATGAGCAAATGTGCCTGCAAATAGAGGTCTCATGATGTTCAGATGCGTGTCGTACCCTAGCTCGCTGCCCCATCGCGACTGCAAATAAAACAAGTACTAATTATATAAGGTCTAACAAGTTTTCTTGTGCGGGCAAACCGACCCAGGACCCAGGACCCTATATACTAATTAGTAATTTAATTGATGCTACCGACCCTACCGATTTCTATTTCTCATTTCATAGAATGATACACATACTCCTCTACTTAGTGTAGTCTGTATATGTGGCTATGTCTGGAGAAAGAGGGATTTTGGGCTATGCGACCAGTGTAAATCCAGATCAGCATGCACATCCGTGCATTCTGATCTGGATCTGCACTGTCCGCCATTTCATCGATGAATAACCGGTCATGCTTCTAACAAGCAACATACATGTAGATCGTTAATATTTGATCTGGTCACAAAACCCACAATACCCATTTCTCCCGTCAAATCCACACTGTAGCTTCGCCGGCATTGCGCTGGTGTGTGCATCGCTCAAAGCAGATGCTTCCAATTGCAATTGGTGGAGACTGTCAACTCATATTGTCAACATAATTGTACTCCATGTTCACGTGATTGCTCTTGCCATAGTCACATTCAGTTTCCCACCAAATGTACATACTGTGCCGCGCATAGGACAGAATGGGGGATAGTAGCTAGTTAGAAATTCATTCCAACTTGTATATTTTATGGCCTAATTGCTTGTAATAAAACCGAATATCGCATTATTTATTGCGTAAAGATGGCATAATAGTGTTTTCGATTAATGTTGATCCAGATCATCCTACAATATGCGCAATCTGATCCGGAACTGCATTATTTGCAAAATTCATATTTTTTATCCTGTTTGCAGTCTTTCTTTTTATTTTCCAAGTTATTCAGTAAGAAATAAACGCTAAAATAAACAAAAGGACCGGATCTCTATAAATAGATTTGCAAAGTGAAATAACTAGCTACGATCCCCCATTGTCTGTGTTTAAACATATATTATCAAGAGATCTATTTAAATATAAATCTGGATAAAATATATAAAAAACTCAATATATTTACTAGTCCGTAATGAGGCTCAACGTTAATTTAAGGACGGACTATATAGAATATGACCGACCTTTCGTTTCAAATGTAGTCGAATCATACATGTGACTGAATATCGATATAAAGATATCTGACCCTGTTCTTCTTAGAATATATTACACAGAGCATTGAGGTGCCATCTCCGCCATTTTAGTTTGTACATGATATCGGACAATTTTACCACTTGGAGCGTTTGACACGTACAGCCAATAATATGGCAGCAAATCTAATAATATTAAATTCGTGCAATACGTCCCAGATATATAGAACGACAAGGTTCAATCAATATTATTTCAGCAGACTACACAAAACGCTAGATATCTGACATTTTCTACAATCACTCACAAACTATACAATGGACAGTTATTCAATGTGTAAAATGTCAAACTGATGCACTGTCTAATATTAGAAGTACATCTAACACATATAAAAGCCGTATTTACCCGCATAGCAGGCAAGTAGACAGTAGTGACAATACACTCAGATAACTGTTTACAAGCCACTGTAATATATGCAGTATATATGGTAATACAGGTATATATCTACAGCACTGTGTATTGTTCTTACTGTTACACAGTCTTTTCTGAATTTTCAAACATTTTAAAAAAGGGTCAACAAACCCTACAACTATCAGATTTTGTATATAAATTTGATGAGAACAAGGCATAGCTTGTATCATGTAGCACCAAAGTTTATTCATGTGTTTGTCATATTATTAGTGGTATGTGTCAAACGCAATACGAGGTAAAACTGGCCGATGGCTGGTACACACTAAGATGGCCGACATGGCAACTCCATGCACTGTGTGGGATACAGTAAGAAGAAAATGTTCATGTGTATGTTATTCATGTATCCCATCATATTTACGAAGCAATAATGCATGCATCATTGATGATCAAGGGCACAACGGGTCCTTAATTAATAATGTCTCTAAACCGGACACACATGAAACATCGTGTTGCTTCATTATGATGAATCGTTGCGATTGTATTATCCCCTCGCAGATAGGATATAGTGTTAGTCAATGTACGTGCGTGCGTACGTACGTTAGTACATGTAACACCTTTCATTTCTATGAACCGCTTCACCGACTTTGATACTATTTGGCCACAATGTGTGTCTAGGGATGGTGTTTGTTTTGTATACGATCCACGGTCGACCGCCCGAGGTCACGGTCATTGAGGACTTATGTTCACTTGTTTGTAAGGCTTTATAAGTTAAATGCGTTACAAAATATTATTATCAACGCTGCCATGCAGCGAGATTAGCTTCGTAATAGCGATGCCCTTGTTTATTATATAAATGTGTTTCCTTGGTCACATATCACACCGTCACGTATCGGGGTGTTAATCTACCTGATGCACAGTGGAACATCTCTAAACCGCACCATGGGGACCTCCCAGGGTGTCCGGTTTAGAGAGGTTCCACTATACTATTATAGTTTCATAGAAAACTCAATCCTACGACTAAAGCCGATATGGCAAGCCATACACGAGAAACCGCCGCATCGATAGTTGCACGTTCCCAGTCGAGTCATCAATGAGGAAATTATATATCGTCGACTACGTGCAAGTATGCACGCAAAGTCCCTGACCTTAACGTATATGCGCCTATGTGCTATAAATATTCCCGATAGGACCCAGACTTGTGTTGTTGAAACGCGATTTAAAGTTTAGTGTTTAGATCTTCACAGGACGATGTTATTCGAGTTCATTAGTGGCACGTTCAAGTAACTGTGTACCGCGTAATAGACACGTACGGGTTATGTACGGGTTACACCGGTAAACCCGTCGCTACACTGGCCTACCTGACAATAACGGCGTAGCTTCGTACACATCCGCCCGTGACGACCTTTCGTGAATAATCAGTGATACAAGGACGAGTTAATAGAATACACACGGAGGAAATAATAATACATATACAAGTGCATTGTATGTACTGTAATACATGTTGAACAGCCGTGCTGAACGAGAAGTGAAATAACAGCGAGTGACAGGTTCAAGACTGAGGGACGAGTATCCTATTGGCGTGTGAGTAAATACGCATTTATAAATTGTGCGTATCAACCACACCAACCAAAACATGAATGCCGATTTCATCATGCCGATAATCAGTAAGTGCGTACGGTAACATGTCTGAAATTGCAGGGATATTTCTTACACTCATATCGGTTTTCGTCGAAACGTAATTTTGTTCTCTTAGTAAAATAACTCTCTCTCTCTCTCTCTCTCTCTCTCTCTCTCTCTCTCTCCGAAAGGAAATACATGTTTCTTAAATGTGCTTGCCCACTCAATAGGCACAAACTATTCTTTATATCAGAGACATAATAAAAAACATTAATTCACCATTACCCAACGTATTGATTGGCATTATTATACATTTTATATCAGACGTAAATTTCCACACTATTATCAGGGGCGGTAACCGGGTGTTTTTTTGCCAACCTTTGATGTCATTTCAAAATGTAGTATTTATTTTTCGGCATTTTCTTTTGTAAAATTCGGAAATACGCACATGTATAGGCATACATCTCTTCGGACCTAAACATTGTAGTCCTGTATGTATCTCCATATCAATGGCATGAGATCACTACAAGAATGGGCACGATCAGTCTTTTTTTATGGCACAGGTAAACGTAACGGGACATGTTTATTTACAGTTTAAATTCACCTGACAGTAGCGCGCAGCCGTACGTAACATAACAGTATATACCAAGCTATACGACTAAGATGGTTCGTAAGTGGAATTTTAGGATCGTCTGGAAATTCCAATTGATGGATTTACATTTATTGAGCATGCACCCTATGCTCAATAAACGTAAATCCAATAATTGTTTACAAGAAAACATTGTTAATGTGAAATTTACAGACTACCATAATTTTGTACTTACGAACATTTTAGTTGTACGAAGTTGGCAATTTCACATGTATTGTTATTGGCTACTATGGTTCATCCGATTTATATCTAATAGCTTATAAACATTGGCCCATTGCTGCGTCGTGTTTTGCTCGGACGTCGGATAAAGATGATATTGGCCCCAACCAAATAAAAAATCAACACAAGTTGCCCTCATCATCCCAAATGTTTCTCAATTGTGGTTGCGACTGGAGAAATGGGGCTTATGTGTTTTGCAATCAATGTGTCCAGACCAGCCTGTGCATCCGCTAGAAGCATACACGTACTATAGATCGTTATCAGGCTACAGGAGCGTGCTATTTGATGAGTACCAACACTAACCCTGGACTAATGATTGTATGTAGGCGCACAATGTTCTTTATAGGAATTAAATGAGTGTATAATTGTGTCACTATTCCACCAATTCTACAAGTTACGAGTGACCGCTATCCAGATATAATAATTTACTGTCTATTCCACGTTTTGCTGCAGACAAACTATTGGCCATTAAACACATTAAATCTTAAAAATATATAAATGAAAGTAGTTTTTCATCAATAACAAAGTCAACCTCCCCAAACAAATGTATTTGAAGAAACATGGGGGCTAAACAAAAATCAATTTTTTTTTATTTGTGGACCGATTTTCAAAATCTAACTTTTGTTTTCTGATTTACATCATTTCCAAGCTATCTGGTCATGTTTCGGAGTCAATTTCCAAAAAAAAAAAGTTTTTGGACTCCTCCCCCACTGCTTCCCCCCCCCCCCCCCACCACATGCAAATCGTTTTTTCGCTATAAACTCAATATTTGATGGAATTTCATCAAACAAACAAAATTGGGGAGGGTCAGATGATGTCTCTGATATAAAAAATGTGTTTGTGCCTACTGAGTGGGCATGTACCTTTAACGTCCTTCCAACAGTTACATTTGTTACATTGAACATATCAATTGTGCTATACATGTAGCTCAGCTTTGAATGTCTACTGTATGAATCAGATTCGGATGGTACGGTAGAAGTTCAGAGCTACGCTAAAGCATATAAGTTAGAAATTACTGCTAAATGGACAATTCTGAAGCGCGCCGATAATCAGTTTCTGATATCTGGATTCGTCAACTACGTTACATAAAATATATTTACAATACAGTGGCGTAGCCAGGCATACGCACGTACGCACGTGCGTACGAGAAAAAATAAAATAATTAAAAAAAAAAGGCTTATTTTTCGAAATATGCAATAAAATCTTGGGGGTGGTGGGGGGGGGTGGTTGCTATTGAGTCTGGAACAGAACGCATTTTCTATCAAACGTACATGTCGATTACAAACAAATGGTGAAAATAATGCATGGAAAACGAGTTAGATAGGATCTCCGTTTCAAAAAAAATCAGGGGGGGGGGGGCATGCCCCCCGGACCCCCCTAGCACTCTCCCTCACTTCGCTAGGTCGACGAGTGAGCTCACTCAATGTTCTACCATTTGATATATGTGCGTATCAGAAATTTGTCCCTGGCTACGCCCCTGCAATAGCAAACCTCTGAATGTCTACTGTACCGTCCGTCCGCATCTGGTTGATTCGGACGGTACCGTAGAAGTTCAGAGTATACGCTGTCAACCTGCAAGTTACACAGTTTACTATAACAATGGTAGACATTACAAGTTACAAAGTTACCACTAAATTGACAATCCTGAATGCACCAATGATCAGCTTTAACGTATTTGGATCCGTGATGTCGTCGGGAAGAGGGGCGTAGAAAAAGCAGGCAAGACCCACAGTCGCCAGTGTAATCACCATCAGCGTCCGGTTCGGCATGGTCAGTTACAAGTGCGTGTCTGTCCGTTCGGGACAGTCTGAATATAACATACATATATGGTAGTGTGTTAGTGAAACTCATTGTTCCGTCGCCGTGCAGAACCGAAACCTAATAACCTTGGGCCCGTTTCACAAAACGTCTTACAATAAAAATGATCGTGCGAAGATATTATTATTTTACTTACCATACTATTTATAGCAAGGTTAACTAACGTTACCAGTATCCACCTACATGTACATTGTACATACCATTACACCCACTAACGACTTTTCACACCGAATGTCGGTGTCTTGCGAACTTCTTACTAGCAAGCAGCCTTACGCAGTTTAGTGAAGCGGACCCTTGAACTTACGCCGAATAGAGATGGAGTTAAGAACAATTAAAGTTCGTTCTTTCGAAGTCACATCGAAACGTAAATTATGAACAATCAATTAAATTTCGTCCCCGTTGCTTCGTTTCTATGCCGCACAGAGACGAAAATTAAGTTGTTTAATGCCATTATCTACACGTTGTAGAAACGAAGCAACGGAAAATCGTGTTACGTTTGTGCAAATAGTGCTGACGATGTGTTGTGATAACCGGTGAGCTACACAATATCGTGACCAAGACAACAACTTCACATATAGTGTAATACATGTACTATACTGTTCTGTCGTTATTTAAGGTATTGTGCTTTTTTTTGGCTACATTGTTTAAACAACATTTTTTTTCATCTATAGACCACATACAACAAAACTGGGATTGGTTCCATTTTTTATAAAGCTATATGGCCGCCATCTTGAAATTCAAAATGGCCGCCATTGAAATTTATATTTCGAGGTCAAAGTCATTATGTTTTGTAGTTTTGCAGCGAAAACACATTATTATGGACAAGACATGTTGGCAGAATCAGTTCAGCCATTTTGGTTTTCAAAATTGCCGCCATTTCAAATTTGGAAATCCAGTATTTATTGTACATTTTTTGAATGTCATGGTAACATTTTCTATTTTCCTTCTGGTTATATACTCATATTTCTTAACACAGTCTGTTGTGATTATTGCTAACTGTAATTGTGCTACAAGTAATCTTTATCTTCAAAATGGCCACCGAATCTAAGTGTGTTATGTACATCGTCACATCAAAGATTAATTACACATTCTAGTATTTCTGTGGCTAGCCTATGGATATGTCCTTTCAACTGATATTGTGATTGGCACGTGTGTGATTGTTTGAAACCATATCAATATACAACATATAACGTAACAGAAGTTGGTTCCACGTTTTCTAAGAGCCGCATAACCGCCATTTTGAAATGGCCGCCATTGAAATGAATTTATATTTAACGTCAACGTCATTATATGTGGTGTTGTTTATTATTATTATTATTTATTATGGATAATAAATATTTGCATCATGATTTTAGTATATTTTGAAATGAGGCTATTTTATTTTTAGAATGGCCGCCATTTTAAACTTGACAATCTAATATTTATTATACATGTGGTGATATTTTGTATGTTTCTTCTGCTTATACTCACGTGGTTTCCGAACCCGATATTCCGACGTGACGTAATCTGTGACGTAATTTTTACAGTACATTTTATTTAAAATCTTCCTAACAAACGGGCGGATTTTGATGATATGTAGCGCATCAAATACGATGGCATATGTGTTTTATGGGTGCTCTGAAAGTTATTACAATAACTTATAATTTTCACAAAGAATCGAGTACCGTTTATTTCTTACATTCACATGCTCTAGTTTTTATTTGCATTTACAGTAACCGATTATTTATCAAAACGACAGAATTATGAGATTAAATCCGCCTATATAAAGAAACGCCTTGGTACTCTGGTATCAGACACCATTATCTTCAAAATTTCCGCTGAAAGTGTGCCACATACATTGCCACTTCAAAGATTTACATGTATTACGTATGTTAGTATTGTTGTGGATTATAGTTATGTTTCTTCAAATGATATCTTGGTTAGCTCATGTCACGTATTAAGGGTATGCCTTTAACATAAGATAAAGAATATGGCAAATCACCCATGTGATCCAAAGTTAAATATCAATGTTTTGTATATTGCATTGCAGAAGGTAACTGTCACGAATTGATCACAGAGGTATGATCTCAGGTGAGCTGATACATGGGGAATATTGGTTAGCTTTGGGTATACTAGGCATGACAATATAACTATGGTATGGAGTGAGCAGTAGATAATTGGTCATTTTATTGTAACATGTAAGCTGATGTGACTGATGTATATACAGGTATCCAGCTGGTGAGTTGGAGGTGTGATTTTGACCAGAATAGTTGGTTCAGGACATTGAAAGTGTAGTATTTGGAGTGTATTACGAAAGTGTGTGCAGTGCTATAGTGGAGTCAGATGTGATTTATTATATAGAGGACATAGACGGGAAGTGAGAAGTATATAGAACAGAGGAGCCGAGACGAGTTACGGCAATCAGCGACATATCATATAGTCTACCATGGGTTACATATTGTAACCGACATAATCCCATACTCCCAGAGGATATGCACTTGTACAGCCAGGGATAACACATTTTGGACAAGACATAGAAAAGACATTGTAAAAGGAAGTGATACAAATTACTGTATACATATTAGCAATACTAACAAACAATCTATCAGCTAAACAGTAGCTGTAGAAGGGGACCATATATGAATGTGTGTATAGGTTTAGTGATCTATGTGTCATATGTGATTAGGGGTATATTATTGATAACATACACTTTTGATGTCGAATTGTAATGGATGCGATATTATCAATACTTTGTATCCATGTTGTATATATTCAAACATGAATTCTCACTTTATTCTGACTTCTGCTTTCTTTCTATACTCTCAATGACAGGTCCAAGTAAACAAACTACATGTATAAACTTTGTCAACAAAATTGCAATTTGTTTGTAATAACATGAGAACTCACAACGGACATTCCTCACAGTAACCAATCATATTCTCCCTTGCATTCACGAGAAAGCGTCTATTTCGGCGATATGATGCACCATCTGCAGTATGTACAATGAAGGAGCTGGTATTGCAACTGGTCTCTAGTGGAGTCCCACTTGGTCGCCAGTGTTTACCTCTTTTAATTGTAAAGCTACTGTGTTTTATCATACCCTTTCTTGCTCAGTTGATGACTGGATCTGATCTTGTCACACATAGAAACATGTTTGACAATACCTGTTCACAAGTGGTCAGTAAACTGGACAGAGGCCACTGTCCCATCAATAACTGTGCTGGTGACCATTCTGTGCCGGTTATGGGAGTTTTGATATTCCAGTATACTCGAATATAGGTATGTACATGCACCGTTGTTTTTTAAGAAACTGTGTTTCACAATGATTACTGTTCGCCCAGCTAACCCATTGAACGTTGGCTACGTAGAGCATGTGCCACTATGGAAATCCCATTCCTTTGCAAAATCAGCAAATCCCTGGTAGGAAAATTGCAAGACTTCATCTGACAAATGTGTCCTGGTACACCATGCTTACTGTAAATCCCTTTCAACTTCTCAATGGCCATTTTGGAGTTCATGCTGTGTGACTGTTGTAGTTAACAGTTACCAGATATTTCTGTTCATTCCATGTGGAGATGTTTGTAACAACAGTTTTACATGGGTGACCTGGTACATAGTGTGATATCAGAGTCTCTTTGGCATTCGAGTTTCTATCTTCAATTGAACATCTTCCTACCATTTTACCAGAACATAATATATTACGCTCGTCTAGAGATATTTCTGAATGCCAGCTTGCAACATTTTGGTCTCGAATGGAGTCAGGATTATGTGTTTAGATCCATTCAGCTTATCTCTGTAATCCAATAACGCCACTATTTTCTGCGGAAATTGCTTTCTGAAATTGAGTTCTCACTTTAAAATAGTTTTTTTCTAGCAATCAGTTAAGTTCGAGAGTACTACATGTACTTGTGAATTCATACCCTTAATAAATTTAGAATATATGTATGTTACTGACTTGTGGGATAGCTTATCAGTAACTAGTATGTGTTTGCCAGAAACATGTTTCATTGGCAGGTCATGTTACTTCAGCAGCAGCTAAATACCCTGTAATCTGTGAGGACATGAATATAGTATTTATGTCATGGATATAAGAAGCAAGTGATCTTATTCCACTTGAACAGTCAGTCCTTAAACATAACGGCCAAATAACAGGCCTCATTAGTCGTGTTCAATCAGAGCATATTAGCTTTCTGCGAGAGTCAATGATATGGAAGCATTATACACTGGCTTACCTTTGTGGCAC
Organism: Conchocele bisecta; assembly: GCA_029237695.1. Classification (NCBI taxonomy): domain Eukaryota; kingdom Metazoa; phylum Mollusca; class Bivalvia; order Lucinida; family Thyasiridae; genus Conchocele; species Conchocele bisecta. Next base: position 8,644,422 of record CM055270.1, read on the forward strand.
AACCTAATGCGTAGGTCTAGAATTTTGCTGGCTTAGAGAATTCATAATATGACAATTGAAATACAATTTGGACCATCAAGGCACTGATCACTTTATATTGGTTGTGATCTCTTAAGACCATATTGTAATCGGAAATAATGTTAATGACCATAGAATAATACTGCCTTCTCAACATGGCCATTTTTCTATAGTTTCCTGCATACAATTCTCTATTAGGTATAGCGTGTATTAAACGTCTCCAACAGTGTTTTGGCAATCAATCTGATATTTTTACACAAGTCGTCTACACGTACTGAACATGTGGGAATGGCGTTTTAATGCTGAAAAAGTCATTTAATCACACACATACTGCCTTTTCGACATCTCTTCTACAATTTCCTGCATACGAGTTTGTATAGGGTATATAGTTTATGTAAGCAACTCATTTGACAGCATTTTGAGTGTGATTGTGCCAGCACTGCCTTTCAGGAACACCACCAAGATGGAGACTCTAATGCAGATGGTGATGGAACTGATTGAAAGCACTGTATCCATAATAAAGAAAATTCCTGCATACACAGACTGGCCATTTTGAAATCTAACATGTTTATCATAAACAGTGACTTGAAAATGACTTTAGTCATATATAATTTCCCTTTTCCTTTCAATACTGATTATAGTCTGGGGGAAAATCTAAATAATGTGTGCATGATTATATCAGAAGTATATGATTTGCTGCAGCCATTTTGAACATTAGAATAAAATAGAAACAACTCATGTTTTCTTTGATAATACAAATAACTTTTGTTCGAAGAACGTAGCAAAACAGTCAACACAACCTAACTATACATTTTCTAAAGACACTACGTAGTGAAGATACAAGAAATAATATTTACATCGTGGCCATTTTGAAAACAAAATGTCCGCCATACCAGTTATCATAAATGGAACCAACCCCACTTTTATTATTTGAAATATGTAGACGGCATAGCAGAAAAAAAGGATCACCCTAAACACCCCAAAGGCTGGAAAAGGACACAAAGGCTACAAAGGCTGTTCGATGTTGATTGTACGTACGTTAGCGGATATTTATGACATGCATTTTCATTGAATTGACTGAATTATTATGTGTTATGATCATTTGATGAATTTTAATCATTTTAATACAATAATCCACCACAAACATACGTGTTTTTGGTAAATTGTCTAAACGCTCACCTGCGCCGATCGGGCCGCGCGGAATTGGAGTGATTAACAACTATTAACATATCGTTTAACAGGTGCAGCTAAACACCGATTATACTTATTGCATTATTGCATTATTATTAATATAAGTCAATGGTCAATCAACGACATTCATTTAAACATGCTTTATGTATCAACACATTACGTGAACATAGGACGAATGCCGAATTTTGAGACATCAGCTAGTTATTTACCTTGAAAATGAGTATCCACACGGTGATACAAATATGTTTATGAGCGCTATGTACGGCTCTGCAACGAATATTTTCTCAGATTGCGGAAGCAAAATCTTTTATTTACACGGGCGAATAAACGTGTAACTAGTTGTAAATGACATACATGTTAGCACGGTTTATTCCACGAACATTTACCTTCCCGTGTCCAGTATTTGTAATTAACGTAATTACGTCAATTATTGGCAGTAAACTGTTCCTTTTGAAATTTAAAATTAAACTATCAGGAGGAGATGAACGGGACGTATAACACGGCAAACTGTTACTACACTTTCTGAAATCAACATAAAAACAGTTCACAGAGAAGCCAGATGGCCGACGGCAGTACAAAGGCTATATTCATAGAAAATAGTCCACAAAGACTGACAGATGGTACCACAAAGGCTACACTCACATAGAAAATGGTCGACAAAGGCTGACAGATGCTAACACAGAGACTACATTCCCATAGAAAATAGTCAACAAAGGCTGACAGGTGGCACCACAAAGGCTGCAACGACATAGAAAATAGTCGACAATGGGTAATAGATGGTACCACAAAGGCAACATTTACATCGACATAGAAAATGGTCGACAAAGGCTGACAGATGGTACCACAAAGGCTACATTCACATAGAAAATAGTCAACAAAGGCTGACAGATGGCACCACAAAGGCTGCATCGACATAGAAAGTAGTCGACAAAGCATAATAGATGGTACCACAAAGGCTACATTCACATAGAAAATAGTCAACAAAGGCTGACGGATGGTACCACAAAGGCTGCTGAATCGACATAGAAAATAGTTGACAAAGGGTAATAGATGGTACCACAAAGGCTACACTCACATAGAAAATAGTCAACAAAGGCTGACAGATGGCACCACAAAGGCTATATCGACATAGAAAATAGTCGACAAAGGCTAATAGATGGTACCACAAAGGATATATTCATATGGAAAATAGTCGACATATGCTGACAGATGACACCACTAACGTTATATCGACAAAACCTTTGTCGACTATTTTCTATATGAGTGTAGCCTTTGTGGTACCATCTCTTAGCCTTTGTTGACTCTTTTCTATGTCGATGCAGCCTTTGTGGTACCATCTATTACCCTTTGTCGACTATTTTCTATGTCGATACAGCCTTTGTGGTGCCTTCTGTCAGCCTTTGTTGACTATTTTCTATGTGAATTTAAACTTTGTGGTACCATCTGTCAGCCTTTGTCGACTATTTTCTATGTCAATGCAGCCTTTCTGGTGCCATCTGTCAACCTTTGTCGAGTATTTTCTATGTGTGTGTAGCCTGTGTGGTACCATCTGTCAGCCTTTGTTGACTATTTACTATGTGAATGTAGCCTTTGTGGTACCATCTATTTTCCTTTGTCGACTATTTTCTATGTCGATGCAGCCTTTATGGTGCCATTTGTCAGCCTTTGTCGAATATTTTCTATGTAAATGTAGCCTTTGTGGTACCATCTGTCAGCCTTTGTCGACTATTTTCTATGTGAGTGTAGCCTTTGTGGTACCATCTATTAGCCTTTGTCGACTATTCTCTATGTCGATGCAGCCTTTGTGGTACCATTTAATACCCTTTGTCGACTATTTTCTATGTCGATGCAGCCTTTCTGGTGCCATCTGTCAACCTTTGTCGAGTATTTTCTATGTGTGTGTAGCCTGTGTGGTACCATCTGTCAGCCTTTGTTGACTATTTACTATGTGAATGTAGCCTTTGTGGTACCATCTATTTTCCTTTGTCGACTATTTTCTATGTCGATGCAGCCTTTATGGTGCCATTTGTCAGCCTTTGTCGAATATTTTCTATGTAAATGTAGCCTTTGTGGTACCATCTGTCAGCCTTTGTCGACTATAGCCTTTGTGGTACCATCTGTCAGCCTTTGTCGACTATTTTCTATGTGAGTGTAGCCTTTGTGGTACCATCTATTAGCCTTTGTCGACTATTTTCTATGTCGATGCAGCCTTTGTGGTAACATTTAATACCCTTTGTCGACTATTTTCTATGTCGATGCAGCCTTTGTGGTACCATTTAATACCCTTTGTCGACTATTTTCTATGTTGATGCAGCCTTTGTGGTGCCATCTGTCAGCCTTTGTTGACTATTTTCTATGTGAATGTAGCCTTTGTGGTACCATCTTTTAGTTTTTGTCGACTATTTTCTATGTCGATGCAGCCTTTGTGGTGCCCACTGTCAGCCTTTGTCGACTATTTTCTATGTGTGTGTAGCCTTTGTGGTACCATCTGTCAGCCTTTGTTGACTATTTTCTATGTGAATGTAGCCTTTGTGGTACCATCTATTGCCCTTTGTCGACTATTTTCTATGTCGATGCAGCCTTCGTGGTGCCATCTGTAAGCCTTTGTCGACTATTTTCTATGTAAATGTAGCCGTTGTGGTACCATCTATTACCCTTTGTCGACTATTGTCTTTGTCGATGCAGCCTTTGTGGTGCTATCTGTCAGCCTTTGTTGACTATTTTATATGTAAATGTAGCCTTTGTTGTACCATCTGGCAGCCTTTGTCGACCATTTTCTATGTGAGTGTAGCCTTTGTGGTACCATCTGTCAGCCTTTGTGTATATAGCCTTGGTACTGCCGTCGGCCATCTGGCTTACTCTGTGAACTGTTTTTACGTTGATTTCAGAAAGTGTAGTAACAGTTTGCCGTGTTATACGTCCCGTTCATCTCCTCCTGATAGTTTAATTTTAAATTTCAAAAGGATCAGTTTACTGCCAATAATTGACGTAATTACGTTAATTACAAATATAGGACACTGGAAGGAAAATGTTTGTGGAATAAACTCAGCTAGCGTAAATGTCATTTACAACTTGTTACACGTTTATTCGGCAGTGTAAATAAATGATTTTGCTCCCGCAATCTGAGGAAATATTCGTTGCAGAGCCGTACATAGCGCTCATAAACATGTTTGTATCACCGTGTGGATAGCAATTTTCAAGGTAGATAACTGATGTCTCAAAATTCGGCATTCGTCCTGTTCACGTAATGTGTTGATACATAAAGCATGTTTAAATGAATGTCGTTGATCGATCATTGACTTATATTAATACTAATGCAATAAGTATAATCGGTGTTTAGCTGCACCTGCTAAACGATATGTTAATAGGTGTTAATCACTCTTTGTCCAATTCCGCGCGGCCCGATCGGCGCAGGTGCGCGTTTAGATAATTTACCAAAACACGTACAGTTCTTTAGGGTATAGCGGATTTTAGGGTATAGCGGATAGGTATATACTTTTTAACACAATATTTTTTTATATTGTACATTTAAAATAAATAAAATATTACCGTTAGGAACAGTGATCCATCCCCCACACAATGACATGTTTACTTTGATATAGCAGTTTCCTTGCCGTGCGTAAACATAGGAGTTTTATGGGATGAACGAAAAGCCGATGTGATAATCCAGTTACACTGAGGATTAGTATGAATCTAGAAGGAATGACAGCATTCATCATCTCAGTCAACGGAAGTAACTTCATTTACCTTTGACCGGCTCGCTAATTGTAAGTTACTATATAATCCGTATGTAGGCTGGGAACCATTTTTCAACCAACGGAAGTACGGACTGGTTTCGTGATTTCTTTTGTCACTTTCTGAATAGGTAATCATGAATTAGATATTGTAAATGGCATTAATATGGGCTATTTCTTGCCATGTGTTCATGTTAATGTGGCTTTCCATGTTGTATGTCAACACAGGCAGTGTCGATCTGGCACAAAAACAAAATCAGCTGGTGAACAGCAAGATAAATCACGAAACCAGTCAAAGGTAGCATAATTTACGTCACTTCCGTTGGTTGAAAAAACAACAACAAGAACAAAAACATGGTGAGTGTCCCACCTTCTCGTATACTATACATCCTGCGATAGGAGTCATTAACACATCAAGTTCGTTCATTCCATAAAGTGCCTATGGTGTCCATAGGCACTTTACGGGATGAACCAAAACCCGATGTGATAATGATTACTATCGAATTGGACTTCGGGTCTCTTATAATTTATACTTTTTTATACATCCTTCGATAGCAATCATTAACACATCGGGTTTTCGTTCGACCCATACAGTGCCTATGACTATGTCAAGTTGAGCAACAATGCTAGTTATAATCAAGACTTCAAAAATGCCGATTTATTGAATGTTCTATACATAGCTACAACTTACGTTGAGTGGCGACCTGCTACTGAATGAATAAACCATCAAACTGTGTCACTTACCGTCAGTTCATAGGGCCAATCTTGCTGGTGCTGGTTATTGATTGTTTAGATTGTCACCGGATACTATGCGGGTGTATTTCATTGGCATGTGACGAGTACTCATAACGCGAGTCCCGTCCCGTTCAATGTTCAAAGTGACTTATTTATTTAGTGGCAGTATTCTAAAAGTATCTGCGTCATGAAGTTCGCCCCATCTTCCATTGACCTTTTAAGTTATGAGCATGGTTTCATTTAGAGTATGATTAACTCGTCGTGCTTTCGTGCTTATACGTCTCTGCTAAAATATATTGACTGTCTGTGTCCTCTGAAAATGTTACCTTATGAATACCCATACAGTTGCAACTTCCGGTGGCGCAAAAACCAAAATGAATTTAGAATTACTAGGTAATTACACACAATGCTTAATTTATGCATACATCAAATGGTTACATATATTGTTTAGTTGCTTATATTTGCATCAGTAACTGTTTTGGTGTACATTATTTAATAGTTTGCTGTCAATATAGGTAACAATATTGAACCCTATGCATTTTTAGTGGGTGGGGTAGTTTTTGTCGAGCCCGCTTGCGGAAAGCGGATCACAATGAAAGCGGATCACAATGACATAAGGATCACAATGACGTCCGGGTGTCCGTGCGTCCGTCATCTGCGTTAAAGTTTTTAGATACCTTATATCTCTGCAGGGCTCCAGATGGTCATAAAAATGAACCATCCAATTATAGACCTGCTAAGCTTAATATATGTTGTGTGCAAACTTTGCGAGTCATTGATCAGAGATAAAGTTATGAAATATTACTGGAACATCACTTACTTTCAGATAATCAATATGAGTTTTGACATGTCGCTTGCTAATTATATCATTGCTCTGGGTCTGGACCACCCATGATAAACAGAGTTCTAGACCACTTTACCCCCTGGAGCCCATGCCCACCCCATTTCTGAACGCAATACACCAGCCCCCTTTCCCAGACAGGACCATGTCCGGCATGTCACTTTGCTAATTACAGCATTGCTCGGAGAGCAACAATCCAATGCAGAGCCGAAGGGACGGTTCACACCCCTGGCCGGCCAAGGGGGTCGCTGTGCCTCCCAGTCTGGTGTACATACTTGGAACTCGATCGGAGCAAGTGCAATCGTAAAAAAAGATCTCTTGCCTGAAAGTTTTATGTTTTATAGGTGGCGCCGACGAAAAGTGTTCATCTTTCGTCGGCCTGCCCCTCCATGACAACTTCTTTTACGTCGTCATCTCCCAAAACCTGCGGGTGGGCCTTGGACCAGATCGCACCCTTTGATTCCTGATACCTGGCCATCTCTACGACGACCAGTTTGAACTCAATATCTGATATTGTCGGCTATTGCTTTCGACACGATAACGTCGATACTGTTTTTCTTCGACCTTGCAAGAACTGTTAATCGGTCGTGCTTGCGACTCTTGGTCTCGAGCTTGCGGGCCACCAGTCTGCTCGTCATGCAAAGCAGGCCTGCCCCTGCTGCGACCACACTCAACGCCATCGCAATCGGCGCGGCAATGACTGTTGACAATAAAGACACACTCCCCATCCCGCTCACAACTGAAGCTGAGGCTAGCATGGTGTTCATCCCCTCGACGACATTGACTGCCCGCCTATATATTTTTGCATGACCTGTCCATGTCTCTCCCTCATGCTGGATAATTTGTTGTATCTCGACAATCTTGGTCATCCTAAAAGATGTTGGGTCAGCCGCCCCGGACGGCAGCTCCGGATATAGTTTTTCGGTAGCAATTTTCTCTATATATTTTATTTATATATCAAGCTTGATTAATGCATTCACAAGGGTGCTATTCAAGGTTGTTTGAGGACTGAAATTTACAATACTGCCAGCTGCGACTTTAATTGGTGGGTTGAAGATAGTAACTACAGATCTGCGGCACGCGTGCTTTGTCACTCCGTGGTCCTGCCGCTCGCCGTTCAGGACGATGTTCACTCGGACCTCGGCCGTTGCGTTTCTGCTTTAGTCGACCGAGCATAGGCCCGTGTGTTGGTTTCTAGTGTTGCTACCGAAAGAGTACTCATGGTCTCCTGAACGCAATCCGCCTCGTTCTTCAGCACAAATCGTAATAACTGGCTTCGTTTTTGTAACCGATGGCGCAGTCGTTGGACTAACTGGCGTAAGTGTAGGCAATTCGATGGGAACGTCCTGTTCTGCGCTTGCATAGGAGCTGCATGGGCAATTTATGCTCATTATTCTGTTATTTCGAGAACGACTCAATCGTTCTTTGCCGCCATCCGCGAGTACGCACTGGTATTTTCGCAGAAAAGCAAAACTCTCACGCAGCTGGATCCCGAGCCCCAGCTCTCGACTTCTATGTGCTGACAGATGACCAAAAAAGACCGTTAGAACGCGTTTGTAGTCCTGGGAATGTCTATGACATGCTTTATCAGCTACTTTATTCCGAAGCAATAACAACCAAGCTTGCAACGTTTTGTACTTTTTTGTAGGCCCTTATATAGATCCATTGACTGTACTACGATGGTAGTTGATGAACTGTATTTCGCTCTGCTTGAAGGGGCTACACGGTTCGTAAATACCATTTCGCTGGCGCTAACACGCTGATCCGTTTTGCCCGTGTGGATGTCCATCGGGATCAGGGGATCGTAGAGCATTTTAAGCGGACCCTGGCTGAGCGGCTGTTCAGACACCAATATACCCAAGAGCTTGTAGACCCTCGTACGCGATCAACTGAGAGGGTGGCCAGGCTGCTTGCTGTGGTCTCTGCACTGAATGGTTAGGTGACCAGATTGATCGGCTAGAAGTCCTCTGACGCCATCAAGGTCACAACACGTTACCCTGCAAACCCTCATCTGTGGTCGGCGGGCGGCCTGTTGGTTTGGAAGAGCAGAAACTCCCCTCGGCTGTTGGTGTTCGGTATCTCTACCAGCCTGCAGAGCTGGAGGGTGGCCCGCCGACGCGCTATGGACCCCGTGTGGTCCATCCGAGTGTATCGACTTTGACGCTCGGTTACCAAGCCTGAATAATAGCATGTGCTCTATTATTTCGCTGATTCGTCCGGAAAGAGCTTCTTGTGGTGCCTCCTGACACAGTGGTGCCACCAGATGGGGTTCTACAGCGCTAGAAGCTCTTCGATGTAGGCGCTCATCTGTGACTTTGTCACAGCACCAGCATCCTTGTGGCCATATGCCAGGCTGTCCACCCCATTTTCATTGATCCAGCGCTTGCTGTCGAAGGGGGACAAGGAAACCTTGTTCAGTCGCTGGGCGTAGACTCGGAGGCGGTCGGACCGCAACACATCAATCCCGTGGCGGAATGTCTTATTGTTGAAGAGGGCATCCTTGTAATGCTCGTGGCGGACTTGCTTCTTCACGACTGAATTCTTCACTCCCTTGGCCTTCTTGATATTTTTGCCGCCGACCTCCAGGATCGAGTACATCTTGGGACGAAAACCGACAAATTCGACAATGGGGTGCCCAGCGAGTGGTCCTTTGGGTAGTCAGACTTGTGCGCTTCGTGCAGCTCTGGGGGGTATTCCAGATCCACCTCGAGGTCAAAGTCTGTAAGAAGTTCGAGCTCTGCACCAGTCTTTTTGAAAAACGCGTCCTAGGAGAGGCCGGGGCTGGTGTACATGTAGTAGTGTGCAGGATCCAGTCCGTACTGCCGCATACAGGTCTTCCGAATAGTATCGAAGATGTCTGCCAGGAGGAGTACATCACTACAGTTGTAGAAGTCGTGGTAATCCCTCATTGTATGGCATCTGGAAGACCTTTTATTTTATGCGTGAGCATAGTCGGCCTCCGATGTATGTTCGTCGGACAGCTTGCTATAGAATGCTTCCCTTGGTGGGAGCTTGGGTTCAGTGAACCGCTCGCAAGAGTCCATGTACTATTACGGGTAGATGCCCTTGCGCAGCAGGAGATCATGCATTTCTCGACTGGGCTCGAACCTGGCCGTTATTCGGGGTCATCCGCATGCCGCATGGGTGTGGAGTTGGCCAACACAACCATGATCCTGCGCTCCTCTTCCTAGATTGCCATGAGGAAGTGCTCCGCTGCGTTGGGCCCTCGGTATTCCACCGGGGGCTCTGCCTGACCATCACTGCGGATGAGCACGTAGCTTCACGTCTCGTGTTACTGCGTATTCTGGGTGTTGCTCTTCGTGGGGTCGAGCTCGGACCCCTCGACCTTGGTGGTGAGGGCCTCGAAGTCTGCATAGATGATGTAGGGGACCGACCCTTGAGATATGTGAGATGGGTGTTGGGCATCGATCCCTGTGAAATCAAGACCATCCTGAGTGGGATACATGGAGGGTTTGTCCACATGGTCATGAGCAGAAAACAGGGCTGACCAGAGTGCCCATCTGAGACAGTGGTCATCTTTGTTTTTGACATCAACTACGGCCTTCTTGTGCCTCACTGCCGCTGGTAGTGGGATGTAGGAACTCCCTCTCAGTGGCTGATACCTGGCGTTATCCAGCCATAGAGTGGTGTCTCTGTCAACAACCCATCCTGAGCCTCTCTGTGTCCATGTTTCCAGCATCTCCAGGAGGCGGGGGAAGGCCTTGTCTAGCTCTTCGTTTATCTCACCAACCTGCAGGAGAGCCTCCTGCTTGTGGCAGAGCACAGGGTCTGTGTACTCCTCACTACCATCTGGGCCATGTTTTCGAAACTGGACCTTGAGTGCTAGTTGAAACTTGACTCCATTGAGAGCCTGTATTTTTTGATGAGTTTCTGGCGGATCTGGGGGCGCACGCCCTCTATGAAGGCTCTGGGGTCTGCGGCAAGGGGGTGCCCCTGGGGGACATCTATCTGCTAGCTCCTCAGAAACTTTCCTATCACCCAGGGGGTCTGCCTGAATACCAGCCCATCCGTCTTTTCCTGTTCGAACAGCTGTAGGATCTCCTTCTTGTAGTCCTGGGTTGTGCAGATTGATTTCTGAGGGGGTATAGGGTCGAACTCCTTTTGAATCGCCTTCCTTTTCCTTTGGACACTTAACCGAGGTTTCCGGGAAGGCCGGTAGCTTTTTGCGCACCTGTAAGCAGGGGATTGAGTAGTCGCCTCTTCACCTCGTCTGAACTGGGTTCATCCATGATATTCTTGACAACGTCATGGAGAGGCTCGGGTGCCTGCATTTCTGCAAGAAGCTGCTCAATGTAGCCATGCTGGATGGGTATACCTAACAGGGTACATGTTTCTAATTGGGAATTTCTATAGCCGCCAACTGAGCAAATTCTTTTTGGATGACCCTAGCGCTCCGCATACAATCTCGCTTGAGCTTGCAACGATACCCACATCCCTGGCACAGCAGATAACTATTTTTAACACCTCTGCCACACCCAGTACATGGCTGCGTTCCTGGACCTTTCCGCAGCCTAGCGAGATGCACCTTACAATACTCACCAAACAGCTCCTACCGCAGAACTCTATGGAGCCCAGAATAAGCCACTGGCAATTGTTGGTAGAGTGCACTTACTCCGATCAAGTTCCAAGTACACCAGGCTGGGAGGCACGGCGACCCCTTTGGTCGGCCAGGGTGTGGGACGTTTCTTGGGTTGCATTCTCATCAGGTTCATGACCTACAACTTTTTGCACATTCGAGTGACATTCCTTGATCACTCGTGCAATAAAGAAGTGTTGCTGCCTAGATGCATCCAATTTAAATATGATGAATTCAGGATTCACCTAGAAATCCACATATACATGTATCACATTTTATGCATAATTTGCATAAATCACAAAATATGTGGTAAATCACAGTTGTATGCAACTGTAACTTAGAACACAGTGGAAACAAGCAGAGTTTGAAACTTTAATAGATATGCTTTTGAAAACATAGAGTTAATGTATACAGTTATGCGATAACTATAAGTAAGAGAAAAAATCAGGGAAAATGTGATTTTTGATAATTTCTCCCTAATTTCCCCTCACTTCTCCCTATTTTGCCTGGAGGGAGAAGTCACTTCTCCCTAAATTTTTGGCCTAGATTGAACCCTGGTTTCACATCAATTCAAATTTAGAGGGACATGCCCACTCCGTAGGCACAAACTGTTCTTTATATCAGAGATATCATCTGAGACATTTACTGGCAAAATAATCATGCTTTCACCATGTCCACACGTATTGAATGGCATTATTATACAGTTTATATCTGACGTAAATTTTCCACACTGATATCAGGGGCGATAACCGTGTTTCCTTAAAATGTTAACAGACACTACTATTTATTCTCTGTATTTATACCCCCCGCAACGAGTTGTGGGGGGTATACTGGACTCGGGTTGTCTGTCCGTCCATCCGTCCGTCCGTAAACTTAACATCAGAGAAAGATTGTTATAACTTATATTTCCTTCATCTTAAATGCTTAATATTTCACACATGCTGTGCCAAATCCACGACCGTCCAACCCCCGCTGATCCCAAGGTCAAGGTCAAATACTTAGTCTCTTTACAAAACTTAACATCAGAGAAATATTGTATAACTTCTATTTCCTTTTTCTTAAATGCTTAATATTTCACACATGCACTCCTGTAAGGTTCTACTACCATGCTGTGCCAAATCCTCGACCGTCCAACCCCCGCTGATCCCAAGGTCAAGGTCAAATACTTAGTCTCTTTACAAAACTTAACATCAGAGAAATATTGTTATAACTTCTATTTCCTTTTTCTTAAATGCTTAATATTTCACACATGCACTCCTGTAAGGTTCTACTACCATGCTGTGTCAAATCCACGACCGTCCAACCCCCGCTGATCCCAAGGTCAAGGTCAAATACTTAGTCTCTTTACAAAACTTAACATCAGAGAAATATGTTATAACTTCTATTTCCTTTATCTAAAATGCTTAATATTTCACACATGCATTCCTGTAAGGCTCTACTACCATGCTGTGCCAAATCCACGACCGTCCAACCCCTGCTGATCCCAAGGTCAAGGTCAAATACTTAGTCTCTTTACAAAACTTAACATCAGAGAAATATGTTATAACTTCCAATTCCTTCATTGAAAATTCTTAATATTTCTCTCGTGCATTCCTCTAAGGTTGTACTATCATGCTGTAGCAAATCTACGACCGACCAACCCCCATTGATCCCAAGGTCAAGGTCACATACTTAGTCTCTTTACAAAACTTAACATCAGAGAAATAATAACTTCTACTTCTTTCATCGAAAATTCTTAATATTTCATGCATGCATTCCTCTAAGGCTCTACTATCATGCTGTGACAAATCCCCGCTGATCTCGTGGTCAAGGTCACATACTTAGTTTCTTTACGAAACTTACCATCAGAGAAATCGGTTATAACTTCTATTTCCTTGCTCGGATCTGCTTCACATTTCACACAGGCATTGCTCCAATGGACCTCTACCATGCTGTGACAAATTCACGTTTGTGCCGCCCCGCTTAGCCCAGAGTCAAGGTCACAAGCCCACACACTTGGAAAGGTCACAAACTTAGCACATTCATAAACTTAACGTTGAGGTAAATGTCTTATAACATCTGTTTCCTTTCATGAAACGCCTTGATATTTCATACATGCATTCATCTGATGATACTCTGTCGTGCTATAGCAAATCCATGACCCACGCTCCACCCCTTTCCCCAAGGTCACAAACATAGCACATTCATAAACTTAACATTGTGTTAAATGTCTTATAACATCTGTTTCCTTTCATCGAACGCCTTCATATTTCATACATGCATTCATCTGATGATACTCTATCGTGCTATAGCAAATCCATGACCCACCGCCCACCCCTAACCACAAGGTCAAGCTCACAAACTTAGCACATTCATAAACTTAACATTGGGGTTAATGTCTTATAACATCTGTTTCCTTTCATGGAACACCTTGCTATTGTATACATGCATTCCTCAGATAACCCTCTATCATGCTGTAGCAAATCCACGTCCCACCACCCAACCCTTACCACAAGATCAAGGTCACAAACTTAGCATGTTCATAAACTTAACGTTGGGGTAAATGTTGTGTAACTTCTGTTTATTTACAGGGAACGCCTTCATATTCCATACATGCATTCATCTGATGATACTCTATTGTGCTACAGCAAATCCATGACCCACCCCCCACCCCTTTCCCCAAGATCAACATCATAAACTTAACGTTGGAGTAAATGTCTTTTTGTCGCGCCTGCTTTAGCAGAGGCGCGACTATAGTCGGCGCTTTTTCCGCCGCCGTCCTCGTCGTCGTCCGCGTCGTCCGTTTTTTTTGTAAGGCAAATGCGTTAAAGTTATTGTTTTTTCACAATATCTCTTTAACCCCTTGCCAGACATTGATAATATTTCACATCAATGTTTCATTACGCACACCCCCACATCCAAATTTTGAAGGTCAAGGTCATTTATTTCCTTGTAATGTTCACCGGTTTTGTAACAGAAATGCGTTAAAGTTATTGTTTTTTCACAATATCTCTTTAACCGCTTGCCAGACATTGATAATAGTTCACATCAATGTTTGTCTAGGGATGATGCTTCATTACGCAAACCCTCACATCCAAATTATCAAGGTCAAGGTCATTTATTTACTTGTAATGTTCACCGGTTTTGTAACAGAAATGCGTTAAAGTTATTGTTTTTTCACAATATCTCTAACCCCTTGCCAGACTTTGATAATATTTCACATCAATGTTTGTCTAGGGATGATGCTTCATTACGCACACCCCGACATCCAAATTCTCAAGGTCAAGGTCATTTATTTACTTGTAATGTTCACCGGTTTTGTAACAGAAATACGTTAAAGTTTTTGTTTTTTCACAATATCTCTAACCCCTTGCCAGACTTTGATAATATTTCACATCAATGTTTGTCTAGGGATGATGCTTCATTACGCACACCCCGACATCCAAATTCTCAAGGTCAAGGTCATTTATTTACTTGTAATGTTCACTGGTTTTGTAACAGAAATGCGTTAAAGTTATTGTTTTTTCACAATATCTCTTGAACCCCTTGCCAGACATTGATAATATTTCATATCAATGTTTGTCTAGGGATGATGCTTCATTATGCACACCCGCACATCCAAAGTCTGAAGGTCAAGGTCATTTATTTACTTGTAATGTTCACCGGTTTTGTAACAGAAATGCGTTAAAGTTATTGTTTTTCACAATATCTCTTTAACCCCTTGCCAGACTTTGATAATATTTGACATCAATGTTTTTCTAGGAATGATGCTTCAATACGCAAACCCCCACATCCAAATTTTGAAGGTCAAGGTCATTTATTTACTTGTAATGTACACCAGTTTTGTAACAGAAATGCGTTAAAGTTTTTGTTTTTTCACAATATCTCTTTAACCCCTTGCCAGACTTTGATAATATTTGACATCAATGTTTGTCTAGGAATGATGCTTCATTATGCAAACCCCCACATCCAAATTTTGAAGGTCAAGGTCATTTATTTACTTGTAATGTTCACCAGATTTGTAACAGAAATGCGTTAAAGTTATTGTTTTTTCACAATATCTCTTTAACCCCTTTCCAGACATTGATAATATTTCATATCAATGTTTGTCTAGGGATGATGCTTCATTATGCACACCCGCACATCCAAAGTCTGAAGGTCAAGGTCATTTATTTACTTGTAATGTTCACCGGTTTTGTAACAGAAATGCGTTAAAGTTATTGTTTTTTCACAATATCTCTTTAACCCCTTGCCAGACTTTGATAATATTTGACATCAATGTTTTTCTAGGAATGATGCTTCAATACGCAAACCCCCACATCCAAATTTTGAAGGTCAAGGTCATTTATTTACTTGTAATGTACACCAGTTTTGTAACAGAAATGCGTTAAAGTTTTTGTTTTTTCACAATATCTCTTTAACCCCTTGCCAGACTTTGATAATATTTGACATCAATGTTTGTCTAGGAATGATGCTTCATTATGCAAACCCCCACATCCAAATTTTGAAGGTCAAGGTCATTTATTTACTTGTAATGTTCACCAGATTTGTAACAGAAATGCGTTAAAGTTATTGTTTTTTCACAATATCTCTTTAACCCCTTTCCAGACATTGATAATATTTCACATCAATGTTTGTCTATGGATGATGCTTCATTATGCACACCCCCATATCCAAATTCTGAAGGTCAAGGTAACTTATTTACTTATAATGTTCACAGTCAAATGCCTCGGCAGGCGCGACACCGCTTCTGTGGCGGAATTCTTGTTATAACTTCTGTTTCTTTACAGGAAACGCCTTGATATTTCATACATACATTCATCTGATGATACTCTATCGTGCTATAGCAAATCCATGACCCATCCCTTTCCCCAAGGTCACGGTCACAAACTTAACGTTGGGGTAAATGTCTTATAACATCTGTTTCCTTTCATGGAACGCCTTGATATTTCATACATGCATTCATCTGATGATACTCTATCGTGCTATAGCAAATCCATGACCCACCGCCCACCCCTTACTCCAAGGTCAAGGTCACAAACTTGACACATTCATAAACGTAACGTTGGGGTAAATGTCTGATAACAACTGTTTCCTTTGATGGAACGCCTTGATATTTCATACATACATTCCTCAGATGACCCTCTATCATGCTGTGGCAAATCCACAACCCACCACCCAACCCTTACCCCAAGGTCAAGGTCACAAACTTGGTATGTTCATAGATTTTACATTGGGGTAAATGTTGTGTAACATCTGTTTCTTTACACTTTGAACGCTTTCATATTTCATACATGCATTCATCTGATGATCCTCTATTGTGCTACAGCAAATCCATGACCCACCCCACCCCTTTCCCCAATATCAGCGTCATAAACTTAACGTTGGAGTAAATGTCTTTTTATGACTTCTGTTTCTTTACAGGGAACACCTTCATATTTCATACATGCATTCATCTGATGATACTCTATTGTGCTACAGCAAATCCATGACCCACCCCCCCCCACCCCTTTCGCCAAGGCCAAGGTCACAAACTTAGCACATTTATACATGCATTCCTCATGTGAATAGCTATCATGCTGTAGAAAATCACCAACTTGGTGTGTTCATAAACTTAACGCTGGTTTACATCGAACGCCTTGATATTTCATACATGCATTCATCTGATGATCCTCTATTGTGTTACGGCAAATTCATGACCCACCCCTTTCCCCAAGGTCAAGGTCACAAACTTAGCACATTCATACATGCATTCCTCAATGTCAAAAGTCCACCGCACACCCCTTAGCCCAAGGTCAAGTTATATAATATTCATGTTTTTTATACAACTGTGCCAAGTTTGAGTGAAGGCTGCCAACAGGCGAGCTTCGTTGTCTTCTGACAACTCTTGTTTGATGTGCAAAGATCATACTTTATAATCTGTCGAAAGTACTCTTTTTTTTAGTTGTCGCATTTAATTTGTATAAATAATTAAAAAATATCATGCCTCATTTGCATATAAAAATAGCCTGATACCACCGCGCGTCACTATCAGTAAAATAAATATTACTAAATTATTATATCTGTATGGCAAGCACTCGTAATTTTTAGAACTGTTGGAATAGTCACACAATTATACACTTATTTAATTCCTATAAAGAAATTAATAATGAGCCTGGATCCCTAGTTCCCATCGTAGTTTTTTTTGCCGATATTGATTTCGAAAATCATTAATATTTTCTGTAAATGACATCGAATATAACAAAAAATTCAGAACTAAAGCAGAATTTAATTTTCGACATCATCATGTACCGTATGCATATAGTACGGAAAATATTTTCCAAAATCATTATTGGCGAAAAATGGCGATGTGATAAGGGTTGTAATTCCAGATCTGGAAACTTGAACGGTACTCAAAACCACTACTGTGTGGTGGGTTACTAGAGTTTTATATCGAGTTGGATCCGAATCGGAACTCTTCGCGTTCCGCTGATAGCCAGGATCATTCACGTTAAAGCCTGGAGCTACAACCGAATACACCCTAAGACTGGTTTCCATCCGTTATCGGCGAAATACAGCGATCAATACATTGTTCGCAACTAGAGCCGAGACCAGAATGTGTAAACAGTCAATGGCCGATCGACAAATATTCAGTAGCTTTTTGTAGTTTTTTACACAAACAAACCTAGCAGTACACGACAGACTGAAAATCCTTTGAGGCTTTGAGCACTGAGAATAAAACGTCTCCTCCTCGGTAACCATTGGGCCTATAGTCACCAAACTTCATGGTCATGGTCCTTAGGTAGGGGGATTGCAAAATTGTTGAAATGACGTCATTACATAATACAAGATGGCCGCCGTCTAAAAATAGCACAAATTCTTCAAAAATCTTCTCTTCATGAACCGCCAACCGGATTTTGACAAAACTTGGTAGGAATGATCGATGTACAATGCTCTTTCAAAGTTGTTAAAATGGTTACCCCGGGGTCAAAAACAGGCGTGGCCCGTGGGGTCAAATTTTATTTTTGACCGAATATGGTCATGTCATATATCAAATTGAAGTTATCAATGAGGCGATCACTCTGGTACAATTTTTGTCGAAATCGGATTGTTATGCCATCCAAGATGGCCGCCGAAATGTCAAACGGTCGTTCTTTTATTAGAGATTTCAAGATTCTTCTTCACATGAACTTCTTGGCTCATGGTAGCCAAACTTAAAAGTTATGGTCCATGGGTGAAGCCTTTTCAGATTTGTTAAAATGGAGGTCATCGCTAATCCAAGATGGCCACCGTCTAAAAATAGCATAAATTCTTAAAAAATCTTCTTCTCATGAACCGCTAGCCGGATTTCGACGAAACTTGGTAGGAATGA
The DNA here is from genome assembly GCA_029237695.1 of Conchocele bisecta. Lineage (NCBI taxonomy): Eukaryota > Metazoa > Mollusca > Bivalvia > Lucinida > Thyasiridae > Conchocele > Conchocele bisecta. The sequence continues at coordinate 8,662,868 of CM055270.1, forward strand.
TCGATGTACAATGCTCTTTCAAATTTGTTAAAATGGTGACCCCGGGGTCAAAAATGGGCATGGCCCATGGGGTCAAATTTTATTTTGGACTGAATATGGTCATGTTATATATCAAATCGAAAGTATCAATGAGGCGATCACTCTGGTACATTTTTTGTCGAAATCGGATTGTTCTGTCATCCAAGATGGCCGCCGAAATGTGAAACGGTCGTTCTTTTATTAGAGATTTCAAAATTCTTCTTCACATGAACCGCTTGGCCCATGGTAGCCAAACTTAAAAGTTATGGTCCATGGTTGAAGCCTTTTCAGATTTGTTAAAATGGAGGTCATCGCTAATTCAAGATGGCCGCCGTCTAAAAATAGCATAAATTCTTAAAAAAATCTTCTTCTCACGAACCGCTGGCCGGATTTCGACTAAACTTGGTAGGAATGATCGATTTAAAATGCTCTTTCAAAGTTGTTAAAATGATGACCCCGGGGTCCAAAATGGGCATGGCCCTGTGGGGTCAAATTGGGGTCAAATTTTATTTTTGACTGAATATGCTCATGTCATATATCAAATTGAAGGTATCGATGAGGCAATTACTCTGGTGCAATATTTGTCGGAATCGGATGATTATGTCATCCATGATGGCCACAAAAAGGTCCATTTATTCGAGATTTTGAACGTCATTTTCTCAGGAACCACATGACCGATGCTGGCCAAACTTCATAGGAAGTTAAGGTCCTTGGGTGAAGCATTTTCAGATTTGGTAAAATGAGAGTCATCGCTTAATCCAAGATGACCGCCATCTAAAAATAGCACAATTTTTTAAAAACACATGAACTCAATGTCACATTCTCCTCTGGTGTTCATGGAGTCAGGTGAGCGAATTAGGGCCATCATGGCCCTCTTGTTTTTTGTTTTGTTTACATTGCATGTTCTGTTAGTTTCAAAAATGTAAATAACCAAATACGGCGTTAAACTATAATTGTTTGTTGTCATTTTGTCGCAATTCATAGAACAACGACGTTGCCAGTCATGTAAACGTATCTCCGCTTGGTGGCCATTTTTAATGACATTATTGACAGCGACAATGAACGTCATGTATTTTAATGATGTCCAAGAACCTTTATTGATTCAATAACATCGCACGATGTCATGTGGGGCTAATGTGATATATGATGTAATATACTGGGATATAAAGCCAATACGTTAATTGGGCGTTTCCATTATGATTTTAAGGTCGGTGTAAATATTTATACATGTATATCATACTTTATTATTTGGTTTATTTCAGAATCCTTTGGACAGAATTACCCGGAGGTAGGTCCACGCCAAGTATTTTATGTTATATACACAACTTCAGGTTTATTTGTATCATATCTAAACTACTAGGTTTTCCAGCAAAATGCATGTTGTTCATGACTGATTATGACATGCCTAATTGTGTGTGTCATTTTTACTTACGGTAATTTTCATTAGTGCAGATCCTGGATCTACACATTTTGCCAATACCACTATACAGGCCTGCGGAGTTGAAAGGATTAAAGGAATGGGTTTTTTATACGAAAAAACGGTCCGTATTATATTTTACCATGGGGTGGGTGGGCTGCGGACAGAATAACTGCATAGCTTGTGTACACAACTCCTGAAGCCGTTCTGTCAATCGATATGAAACTATACCCACGTCTTCTACACATATTGAAGATGTGCACCTTGGTGTTTTTATGCCGAAAAAATATTAACAAAAATATCACCTTTTTAGCTCGCCTGCACGAAAAGCTTATGGCATACCCCCGGCGGCGTCGGCATCTACGAACTTAACGTTGGGGTAAATGTCTTATAACTTCTGTTTCCTTTCATGGAACACCTTGTTATTTCATACATGCATTCCTCAGATGACCCTCTATCATGCTGTAGCAAATCCATGACCCACCACCCAACCCTTACCCCAAGGTAAATGTTAGGGTAAATGTTGTGTAACTTCTGTTTCTTTACAGGGAACGCCTTCATATTTCATACATGGATTCATCTGATGATACTCTATTGTGCTATAGCAAATCCATGACCCACCCCTTTCCCCAAGGTCAAGGTCACAAACTTAGCACATTCATTAACTTAACGTTGGGATAAATGTCTTATAACATCTGTTACCTTTCATGGAACGCCTTCATATTTCATACATGCATTCCTCTGATGATACTCTATCGTGCTATAGCAAATCCATGACCCACCCCTTACCCCAAGATCAAGGTCACAAACTTAGCACATTCATAAACTTAATGTTGGGGTAAACATGGTAAATGTCTTATAACATCTGTTTCCTTTCATGGAACGTCTTGATATTTCATACACATGCATTCATCTGATGATACTCTATCGTGCTATAGCAAATCCATGATCCACCGCCCACCCCTTACCCCAAGGTCAAGGTCACAAACTTAGCACATTCATAAACTTAACGTTGGGGTAAATGTCTTATAACATCTGTTTCCTTTCATGGAACGCCTTGATATTTCATACATGCATTCCTCAGATGACCCTCTATCATGCTGTAGCAAATCCACGACCCACCACCCAACCCTTACCCCAAGGTCAAGGTCACAAACTTAGCATGTTCATGTTGGGGTAAATGTTGTGTAACTTCTGTTTCTTTACAGGGAACGCTTTGATATATGCATTCATCTGATGATCCTCTATTGTGCTACAGCAAATCCATGACCCACCCCCCACCCCTTTCCCCAAGATCAACATCATAAACTTATATCCTATTGGACATATGCTTCTGTACGACACTTATTTTTCGAGTTACCCCTACCCAGAGTAGAACTTTGTGAAATGTATCTATCTTTATGTGAAATTCATCGTAGAAACCGAATCCGCTTGTTAAAATTGCGTAAACCACGGCCGAATTTCGTAATTTTTGACATTTCCGTGGTAACCGTAAATTCTCTGTGGAAAAAAATACAGACAAAATGTTAACTGTTATAGCAGTGATTACTGTCAATAAACGTGTGGTAATATGCTTGTATTAAAGGTACGTACCCACGCAGTAGATACAGCATGTTCTCTATATCTGAGACATCATCTGAGACATTTTATGGCAAAATAAACATTCATTCACCATTACCCCACATATTGATTGGTATTAGTATACATTTTATATCGAACGTAAATTACAACGCTGATATCAGGGGCGATAACCCTGTTTCCTTAAAATGTTAACGGACTATTATTTATTCTCTGTATTTATTTTTTGATGTGCAATGATCATACTTTATAATCAGTCGAAAATATTGTTTTTTCAGGTGACACATTTAATTAGTATAAATAATTAAAAAATATCATGCCTCATTTGCATATTAAAATAGCCTGATACCACCGCGCGTCACTATCAGTAAAATAAACATTACTAAATGATTATATCTGTATAGCATGCACTGGCAATTTTTAGAACTGGTGGAATAGTGACACACTTATACGCTTATTTAATTCCTATAATGAACATGTTGTGCCTACTGAGTGGGTATGTACCTTTAACAGGATACACCTATATTTCATTCGGGATTATATTTATATGTAAATGTCAGAAATTAATCTAAAGATTATGGTAACCATAGCAACCGATATTCTAAGAAATCAACAACAATTTCCTTGGGCAGCATTCTGTATAACGTTTATTTTGCGATTTACCCCACTGAGTGAAACTTTATGAATTGTATCTATCCTTATGTAAAATTCATCCTAGAAACCGAATCCGCGTGTTAAAATTGCGTAAACAGCGGCCGAATGCCGTAATTTTGGAAATTTCCATGGTAACCGTGAATTCTCTGTGGAAAAAATACAGACAAAATGTGAACAGTTGTTGTGTTGATTACTGTTAGTAAACTTGTGAAATAATAGGATGCACACACATTTTATTTCATTAATAGGATTAATTGACTCAGGCTTATATTTATTTGTTAATGTCACAAATTACACAAAATCTGGCGTAACCATGGCAACCGATATTCTAACCAATCAGCAACAATTCGCTAATTAATAGCGTTTTCAGGTCATTCTTACTATTCTTATTTATTTAAATTACGTGTCACTATTTACATAAACTACTGATATTTAAAATAAGAATGTGTATGCTGTTGGCGTTCAGAACATTACAATGTTTACAATGAGCACTTAGTAGTGAGTTACTCCCCTTTGAATTGAATTTGTATAATGATACATGTAATACAAAACACATCATTATATATGCATTTACAAATCTGAAACTTGCGCCAACCTTAAATAATGGGGTAACATTATGTGGTAACGCATACATGTAGGTAGCAACAAGTGCAACCTTTGTATGCTGATCAAGTAAAGAACTTCATAATTAAGAAAAAACAAAATGGGCGCCAAATGTTTGTTTTATCAATGTCCGAGCTAAACATCTGACTGTATATGTACCTTGTTTTATTTTAGTATGTGTTTGTTCATAAATTCAGATTCATAGTATTTATCATATGATATCATCTTTCCCTGTTGTCCATCGTTCCTATTATATATGTTAGATAGAGATTCAAAATGACTCGTATTTTGAGAATATTGTATAATGTAATGTTCTGCTATTTGTCCTATTTACGCTTGTGCATGTATATATATTTTTCATTCACAAATGTTTACAATGAAATACTATTGACGTTCATTTCAATTATTTCGCGAGTATATCAAATATGTAACTGTGTACACGTTTTGCCTGCAGGGTTAACGTTCATTTCTCATACACAATACATTTATTTTATGTACAGGGTAAACTGTAAATTCTAACAGCTTCGATAAAATCGCAGTTATTGTGTTAGCCTGGCAGTATATATGCCACCGATGAATGAGTTTCACTTTCATTGATAATGTACACTCGTATGAAATGTTATAATAAATATAATGTATGGACTAAAACCATTTATTAATTTTAGCCGACAGTACCATATCAGATAATGAACATACAATTAAACAAATAATAGCAGCTGCAAATCCTGTAATCGCGGCTTAATCAAATTATACGTACGGGACTATTAGGAGTCACACATCTCCACATAGCTCACCAACACAATCAAGTGTATCAAAACATACTGCATACCGTCACATACCACTTAAAATGTTAGCATAACTTAGCCATTATTACCTCGTGTCAATTAATTACCATAATTTCATATGTACAACACTACTTTATTCCATACAAACGATGTACATATGATTATTATGCAAACATTCAGTTCAAGAAGAAAACTATTAAGCCCATGAGATGTAGTAATAGTAGTAATATATACTCATGTGTTTGATAAATGTACGTGTACGTGCTGCCGTGACGCCATTCTGTATGACCACCAGACATGTGTGTCCAACTAGTACACATAGGCCACTGAGAAATATTCAGGTACATGTCCACTATTTCTTTCTTAGACACTTCGTACAAAATGGAATTTTCCAGGAACACAATCTACATAAGCTTAAAAACTTGTTTTATAATCCAATTGTATGTACTACATGTATAAATGTATATCACTTATCTTTCATGAAATAAATATTGCTTAAAACAAACATATTCATACAATATTATTTCTATTGCATATACATGCATTGCATAAACTGATATTTCTTTCAGCAATGCACCTCCATATGTACACTTGTTTAACAACATATCTACATCTACAATGCATTTAAATAGAATATGTATATCAAATAAATTTAAATATTAGCAATGTCATAAACATATATTTAACCACCACCAATAACATGTATGGTTTGTTGTTATATTATAAATTCCACTCACATTCGTTGATCACCAAAAATATACAATTATACCAGAACCTTTTCTATCATAACACAAGACGGTTTATTGTACCTCACTAGTCTGCCAGATCACCGACCTATGTCTGCTATGCAAAGTTACATGAATATCTTTTACCGAAGCCCAGGTACATGTGACTGCCATATGCGATTTCAAATGTAACACTTTATTTCTACAAATATACATAGATATTATGTATATTTGCTAGTATGGCTGTGAAGCATGTTTCTGCATTTAATGGATTAATTATTCAAACATGTCACTATAAGTATTGTCCAATAATGTAACTTTGACAGCCGAATATGAGATTACTGTATATACAATTTCAATAAACATATTTCTAACACAATGTATTCGAAAATAGTTCTCTGGAAACATAATCGATTGGCCTGCAGACTGTTTCTGCCACGCACAGTCAGTTTGATATGACAAACACATAACAATATTGGAATGTATATGTCATTGCCATCAGGTTCGGTCTCTTGCAAATCTAGCATATGTTATCATATGTTCAACATGCTTACGACTGTATGCTGTTTAATACATTATGAGTTGAGCATGTTTTAACTGGGCTCTCCGTTTTCTCTGACCTCTATTTCACATATGCATATACACTGTACATGGCTATACTAGAGCAAGTGGGCAGGGTCTCACCGATATCTCCGGCCGCTGCCTGGTCCGACATGAAAATATTTCCTCAGTCCATTTACCTTGACATTGGGCATGAAATACGCTTGAATGGGGTATAGAATGAAAATATGGATGAATATATTAAAAGAGTTAAATGCTGTTTTAAGTCAATCCGACTTGGGCTGCAGAGATAATGGATACCCGAAAATGTCAACGCAAATCTTACAGACGGACGCCCTGACGAACTAACGGATGAACGGACGCAAATACGAAAACACGTACATTTCTGTTCGAAATTACCCTAACCATTACTGCTAGTGGGTTCATCATCACCCGTTATATCCTCATTCATGAGGAAATTATAACACGTTATGTGTCAATGTAAAATGTGTTCTCAAAACAATTGTTTGAATTATATCCAATCGATTAAAAATGACAATCATTTTATTAGCCAGGTTTTTTTTGGGAAAAAATCCAGGATATTGGATTGGCGAAAGCCGGGCGGGCGGGCGGGCGGGCGGGCGGGCGTCGTCGTCCACATCAATGTTAAGTTTTCGTGTTTGAGTCCATTTCTTTGTTACTGTACCACATAGGACCAACAAACTTTCACAGCTTCATAACCAAGGGGTGCCCACCACATATCACTATCCAACATGTTACCTTTTTTTTAACTTGACCCATTTTTTCCGCGCAGTCGACTTAGCTTTTCGCGTTTACAATGTTAAGTTTTCGTGTTTAAGTCCATTTCTTTGGTACTGTACCACCTTGGACCACCAAACTTTCACAGCTTCATAACCAAGGGGTGCCCACCACATACAACTATCCAACATGTGACCATTTTTTTTACCTTGACCTATTATTTCTACGTAATTGACTTAGCCATTTTCAACGTTAACTTTTTAACGTACGTCTGGTTAAAGTTTTTTTGGTTAAAGTTTTTTGTTATACTATATCTCTGCAACTGCTTCGCCCATTACCTTGAAACTTCACATGGGTGTTTATCATCATCCATATTTTCATTCTACCCCCAACTGTGCGGCCCCTGTGCCCAATGTCAAGGTCAAATTACTTTGATTTTTTTTGTTAATGTTTTTCCTGTACTATATCTCTGCAACTGCTTCACCCATTGCCATGATACTTCACATGGGTGTTTATCATCATTGTCGCGCCCGGTTGCGGAAAGCGCAATATAGTCGGCATTTTAGCATACGTCCGTCCGTGTGTCCGGTTAAAGTTTTTTGTTTAAAGTTTTTCCATCTACTATATCTCTTTTTTTTAGTGTCCATGCCTCACCCCAAGGCGCGACATGCAGGCCACGGCCATCTAGTCTACAAAAAGTGGGTATAATTATGTTATCCAAATGTCTATGCTTGGAAAAAAACCTGGCCTTCGTGGCTTTGCCTCGTTTCTTGTTATTGTTATGTATTGGGCACATCCAATACCTACAGGGGAACTACATGATGATGAAATTGTACATTTTGTATGATTATTTTCATCAAGCTATTAATTTATATCCCATTCTATCGGGCGTTAGCATAAATTATTATCTACAACGAATCCCACAATTTAAGACATTTTGCCGATATGCAACACATCAGCTGATAAACTGTTATATCGAACAGGTTCTGACATTGCACTCATGCTTTAGATGCTTTAAAATAGTATCCGCCGACAAATTAAAAGCTACATGATTGTTCAACCGTGGGTATATCGAAAATGAAACAAACAGCTAAGTCACATATTTCGCCGGTTGGTAACAAATCGGTTTGTGTAGATCCTGATCATCAGTGGGAATCGTGCAATGGTTCAACTGGTAACAACAGGGAAATAAACGGCATCATTTGGTTGAATTGTGAGGGTTCGACACCAACTTGTTTTATGAGGTAGTCCGCAGGACTAGTGACTTCAAAAAGTTGGTAGTCCTCCGAGAAAGTTGCTGGTCCTACGAATGTTATATGGATGTACATATAAGAAATCAGTTAAACAGGTGTATGTACCCCAAACGAGGGCTTTCATAAGTGCTGCACATTTCCAAGTCATTTAGTCATAGTTTTGTGAATCATTTATCAAATAATTCCAGTTAGATTTGATATCCTATAGTAAGTCGAAGGGCATACATTTGAAACATCATTCATTTCTTTCATGCCTCTGACATACCAGAAGCAGACTGTCCGCCATAGCCATAATTTTGTATTTTACAAGTATATAAAACTATTCTACGGAATACAAGGTCATCGAGCCAGTGCTGTTGTTAAATCCAAGCATTTACATTTCATCGTTGTCTTTTGAAAACTGGCGTGAGAATAATCGTCCATTACACCATAGACCATCTGGACTACATTATGTACACTATATTGGACATCCATGTCAGTCAAAGAATTTAGGATTTCACAAGCCAGTCGGGCCAGTGACTTTTCAATTTTCACTGGACCGAACTTTTAAAATGTAATATAACCGAAATAGAAATAGCACAATATTTACCGGTCTTTTTGGCTGAAATGGAACATCCCTACCTATGTTGTGCCTTTTTTTAATGAAAGATAATCCATCTATCCTGCGTTCGTGCCCCCTGCAGGTAAAAGTGCACATCGTATGTTTCAGTACAGTTAGTCTGAGAAGTAAAACGAGATTTGTTGGCTAATAGGATATAAACCGCCCCTACCTGGAATAAAAACATTCATACTATCAGCAAACAGACGGTTGTGTGTAAATATAAACTAGTAAATAAAAATGTTAGTGTCGAACCCTGCAAATTGTGAATGGTGTATGCTCTGATCACAGTCTTCTGGTCGAATTTCCCAGGCCGTGACCAATATAACACTTTTAAAAACATCGTTATCTGCATCATACTTACACATAATAAACTGTATAACATGATGTATTTAATTCAAATAAAACGGGAGTTTCGACGTATGATCAGATGATTTACCGAAGAGCTGGAGCTGCTACAGACGGGATTTTCAACGTATGATTTATCGAAGAGCTGTTACAATTTTCTTCAGAACGGTCATTTTGAAAATAAAATTGCTTGACGGACGAGTTGTGTTGCTTGTATATGTATGTAATTAACAGATTCACATATTGATAGCTTCTACACTTAATCGGTTAGAAAAGAAGATACTTTGCAACTGGAAATTGACATATATATATCAAATAGAAATGGCAAGATGCTTCGCGGCGGCCATTTTGAATTGTGAAATGAATAAATTGCATTAATAGGTGTGTTAACTGCACAAAATAGGGTGTTGACTTCACTTTATGATGCAAGGGTCCCCTTTGGTATGGAAGTTCCCTAGTATAATAGAAAACTTTTTATCCAAAGACACAGGCTCTATCTCATTTTCAACTCCCGGTATCCATGGAAATCCAAGATGGCTGCCGTGAATATAGGTCAAATCTTAAAATTGGCATAGCTTGGTACGTGATCATGCTAAAAACATGATTTTGGTGTCTATTCCCATGTACTGGCATGCACAGAAATCAATAAAATAATTTTCAACAATATCCGTTCATGAAAACATGACCGAAATTCAAAATGGCCGCCATTTTTCGATAAAAAAACGTCTAAATTGAACGTAAATATTGACTGAAGTGCTAACGCCATGAAATTTGTCCCCACTAACATGAAGTGGTATATAAACAAATCAATGGAACAATTTTAACACTGCAAGTCTATTGACCTTGACAGAAAAAACGGATTTTTATCGATTTTTTAAGGATGACTGCCAACATCGGGAACAATATTCGATAGAATGATGTTTGATGTACGACACTATGCAAAGTAAGTTTACAACATTCGCCAATTACCCATATTCTTATGTTATTTTAACCTTGTAGAAATCAACCAAGGTAAGTGGGGAAAACGTCTCTCAGTCTTTTTGATTGTAAAAAATGTCCTTAAAAGTCAGTGGCTGGAATTTAAACATACATCAACAACAACAACAACAATGTCACTGAGTTTATTATTTCACAATTGATGAACATTGCTCTTTCCAGTGAACAGTTGTGCTGCTTTTTTTTTCCAGTTCGTAAAGTCATGTCGTACAGCTGACTTCTCGCTGTACATGGATCTATTGATTTGCTGTTGCCATGGGTCTTCGCGCTCGACCACACCCACTATGCTCGAAACCTGCCAATCCATCTTCGTGACATGGCAATACTGTCAGAACGCCACCCTGCCATATATGACCAGTCCCAAAATGGTCACTTCATGGGACAGAAATCCCAAAGAGCATTCTCGAAGATTCCGCGTGACCAAATGCATGAACAGCTCATAGATTGGCTGATGTAATCAATAACCTGGACGATCCACGCACTGTTCGGCGCGAACAGGTAGTACGCCCAGAGATGGCTCGGCTTATCAGAGAATTTGAGGGTCCAAAGGAATCTGACGAACGGAGACACCATGAACAATATCATAAATTCCAAGAAGACTACAAGATGAGTTTCAGATATTTTTGCACATCGATCAGACATCAATACGTGATTAATCAATGTATACATGTATCTAATTGTAGGCTTATGCACATCGATCAGACATCAATATGTGATTAAACAATGTATACATGTATGTAATTGTATGCTTATTTTTCCAGTGTGATGTTCTAGCACTGGTGGATAGCTTTGAAAGTCTTGGAAATCCTTTCCTGGAAGACAGTGGTGAGTTGCTCAGTCTCAACGAGTCGATCATAATGCCACCAGATGTGACAGACAGTGTGCGGAATGTGACATTGGATTTAAGCGATACGAAGAGTACATGGACAAACGCGTCAACTCTCAAGATGTGGCATTCACTGCTCCAGTACAACGCACTAAGCTACAACTGTTTAAGGCCTCCCTTTCACAGCCTCGGCGAAAATCAGATATGGCTGTGATGAAGGACCAGCAGGCCAAAGTGACTCAAATTTTGCTTGCTGCCAATTCTGGACGCAGCATCAGCGAATCTGTATTCTCCCATGAGAGCTCCATCCACCCCCTTCTCTTACATGTAAGGGATACATGTACATGCACCATGGAACCAAGAGTGAGATACTAGACTGTATTGTTCCACTAGACCTTGAGAATCGAAGACCAGATACGACTGCAGCTGTGCTGGATGGTGCTGTGATTATTCAGATGCTCCGTCCTGTACAGTAACAATTGGAGACTATTTCAGAGAGGTATTTCTACCATACGTATTATCCTGGTTTCATACAAATAATCGAGTTGACATTGTCTGGGATGTCAACACGAAAACCAGTTTGAAGTCTGGAACTCGGGAACAAAGAAGAAGTGGCGGAGCACGAAGACGCGTTACACACGCAATTAAAATACCTGGTAATTGTTCGTCGAGCTGGCACAGAGTTTGAAGCTCATGAATATTCCACATGTAAGTTATGAAGTTGTTATGCATACCCCACTTAAACAATACTTGATATTTCAACACTAATGCGCCTATACCTAATACTTTTACATTACACCAAATTTCATATGCAGCTATTGAAGTATATATATAGCCTCAAATACAAACCTCATTCTATGATAGTATGTGTAGTCTTATCGGCGGAGCCAATATAGTGTTCGTAATATTATGTATTCTGAAATATATTCTAGGGCAAGGAACTATTCACCACCATTCTCAATGACTGCGCATGTGTACCTGCTGATGCTGATGTTGGAGCATTAACCCCTTGCACACACGAGGAAGCAGACACCAGGACATTTCTGCATGTCGCTGCATCTACTAAGGCAGGCCATCGCCACGTCATCATCCGTAGTAGTGACAATGATATTGTCGTTCTGGCCGTATCAACATTCATATCTCTTCAACAATGGATTGATGAACTCTGGATTGCCTTTGGATCACGCCATCATTTCAGGTAAATTGATTTACATGTATATCATTTAATTAATTAATGGTATCCATAATTACATATTATCTGTCTGAGTAATCATCAGTGTATAACCTGTCCATTACATTCCAGGTACATTCCGGTACACACAATAGCCAGTGGTATTGGACCAGCCAAGGCATTGGCACTGCCTGCATTCCATGCATTGACAGGATGTGATACCACGTCGGCTTTCTATGGGAAAGGCAAGAAGACTGCCTGGTCAGTGTGGCAATCACTTCCGGAGGTTACCACACCACTTCAGTTGCTTTTGTCGTAAAGTTGTATGGCGTCTGCGATGATGATATCAGGAGTGTGGATGCTGCCAGACTTTACCTCTTCATCCACAAGGGCAAGGACTTTGATCACAGATATGAATTTAGCCTATATCTTGGTACTTGGATGATCGAAGTGGTACATTTTGGAAAGAAAAAATAGATAAGCTTTACGCCTGTTTTCATAACCCTGTATTGTATCGTCATATGCTGTCTAAACTGTTGAATAAATAACCTTCCAACGAAGTAATAAACACATAGTTTGAAATATAATGTATATAACTTACGAAATTCATTTCCTGACTTCAGAGTGGACATGTCTGGGGAAATTCCCTCGTCAAAGATGCAGCTCTAGTTTCTCCTACAGAATTGGGATGGCAACAGGACTCGTCAGACACCATTCCGACACCAGTATACACAACACGTCCCATCATTTCACGGGACTTGTCACAGCTTGTTGTGTGTCAATGTAAGACAGACTGTAAGGCTCCGTGTAAGTGCTGCTTGCACTGCCAACCATGTATGCATCTTTGCAGATGCAAAAGGTTTATGCTCGCACACGGTAACACACACATTAGGCAATGGATAAATATACAGTGAGAATAATAGTGTTACACTGGTATAGAATTGCATAAGACAGAACAATTTTAAAGTGCTAAATTATGTGATTACATTTTATCGTTACATGTAGCTCTTATACCCCGGTTGGCCGATGTATATATCTGGTTTATCATTCCAGTCATCTATATGTACATCCTCATAATGGTTTCATTATACTGTGTACAGTGTACACATACAGCGTACATGGCTAATGTCGGTGTTGGCTTTATCAGGTTCAGCAAATATCATAGTAAAATACATGTTTATTTGCCACAGTGTCACATGGACCTTTTCATGTCAGCTAATATATGACAGGCTATGTACATTCCAACCGATTTGTAATTCAAGTCATTATGTCGTCAAATTATGTTTTATAAAGTTTACGAACCGATTAGTGTGTGTTTCCTTTGTTATTATCCATTTTAAATAGAAACTAAACATGATAGGTGCTTTCAAGAATAAGTACACAAATGACCTATATTCACGGTGGCCATCTTGAATTTCCGTGGATACCGGGAGTTGAAAATGAGATGGAGCGTGTGTCTTTGGATAAAATGTTTTCTATTGTATTAGGGAACTTCCATACCAAAGGGGACCCTTGCATCATAAAGTGAAGTCAACACCCTATTTTGTGCAGTTAACACACCTATTAATGCAATTTATTCATTTCACAATTCAAAATTGTCCTAGGGAACTTCCATACCAAAGGGCATGTTTACATCAGAAAGTGAAGTAAAAAGTCAATTAACACACCTACTACATAGGTTATTGCTTATTGTATCCCCCGGACTCCGTCGGGGGATACTATGGATTTGACAGCGCGCCGCGTCCGCCGCAGACACTTCTTGTCCGGAGCATAACTCGAACACCCTTTGGAATATTTTCATGAAACTTCACACATGCATAGACCACGACCCGAAGGTGTGTCGCGCACAAGAATGACAACTCTTGCATAGCTAATTTTTTAGTTATCTCCCTTTTTTGTTTCTCACACTGATTTCGTGTCCGGAGCATAACTCCACCACCCTTTGGAATATTTTCATGAAACTTCACACATGCATAGACCACGACCCGAAGGTGTGTCGCGCACAAGAATGACAACTCTTGCATAGCTAATTTTTTAGTTATCCTTTTTTGTTTCGCGCACTGATTGACCATAACTCAACCACCCTTTGGAATATTTTTATGAAACTTAACACATTCAATTAGACCACGAACCGAAGGTGTGTCGTGCACAAGAATGATGTGAGCAATTGTTACCGCAATGTGTCCGTCGTCGTCCGTCGTCCGTCTTCGTCCGTCGTCGTCGTCCGTGAACATTTTCGAACGTCTTCTCCTCGGTAACCATTGGGCCTATAGTCACCAAACTTCATGGTCATGGTCCTTAGGTAGGGGGATTACAAAATTGTTAAAATGACGTCATTACATAATCCAAGATGGCCGCCATCTAAAAATAGCACAAATTCTTCAAAAATCTTCTTCTCAAGAACCGCCAACCGGATTTTGACAAAACTTGGTAGGAATGATCGATGTACAATGCTCTTTCAAAGTTGTTAAAATGGTGACCCCGGGGTCAAAAATGGGTGTGGTCCGTGTGGTCAAATTGGGGTCAAATTTTATTTTTGACTGAATATGGTCATATCATATATCAAATCGAAGGTATCAAAGAGGCGATCACTCTGGTGCATTTTTTGTCGAAATCGGATGGTTATGTCATCCAAGATGGCCGCCAAAAGGTAAAAAAGTTGTTCTTTTATTAGAGATTTCAAAATTCTTCTTCACACAAACTACTTGGCCCATGGTGGCCAAACTTCACAGTTATGGTCCATGGGTGAAGCCTTTTCAGATTTGTTAAAATGGAGGTCGTCGCTAATCCAAGATTGCTGCCGTCTAAAAATAGCACAAATTCTTAAAAAATCTTCTTCTCATGAACCGCCAGCCGGATTTCGATGAAACTTGGTAGGAATGATCGATGTACAATGCTCTTTCATATTTGTTAAAATGGTGACCCCAGGGTCAAAAATGGGTGTGGCCCATGGGGTCAAATTTGGGTCAAATTTTATTTGTGACCGAATATGGTCATGTCTATATCAAATCGAAAGTATCAAAGAGGCGAACACTCTGGTACATTTTTTGTCGAATTGGATGGTCATGTCATCCAAGATGGCCACCGAAAGGTCAAAAGGTCGTTCTTTTATTAGAGATTTCAAAATTCTTCTTCACACGAACCACTAGGCCCATGGTGGTCAAACTTCACAGTTATGGTCCATGGGTGAAGCCTTTTCAGATTTGTTAAAATGGAGGTCATCGCTAATCCAAGATGGCCGCTATCTAAAAATAGCACAAATTCTTAAAAAATCTTCTCATGAACCACCAGCCGGATTTCGATGAAACTTGGTAGGAATGATCGATGTACAATGCTCTTTCAAAGTTGTTAAAATGGTGACACCGGTGTTAAAAATGGGCGTGGCCTGTGGTGTCAATTTGGGGTCCAATTTTATTTTTGACCGAATATGGTCATGTCTATATCAAATCGAAAGTATCAAAGAGGCGATCGCTCTGGTACATTTTTTGTCGATTTTGGATGGTCATGTCATCCAATATGGCCACCGAAAGGTCAAAAAGTCGTTCTTTTATTAGAGATTACAAAATTCTTCTTCACACGAACCACTTGGCCCATGGTGGTCAAACTTCAGTTATGGTCCATGGGTGAAGCCTATTCAGATTTGTTAAAATGGAGGTCGTCACTAATCCAAGATGGCCGCCGTCTATAGCACAAATGATTAAAAAATATTTTTCTCATGAACCGCCTACCAGATTTCGATGAAACTTGGTAGGAATGATCGACGTCGAATGCTCTTTCAAAGGTGTCAAAATGGTGACCCCAGGGTCAAAAATGGGCGTGGCCCGTGGGGTCAAATTTTAAATATTTTTGGTATAAAGGTCGTCATATATCAAATTGAAGGTATTGATGAGGCGATTGCTCTGGTGCAATATTTGTCAGAATCGGATGATTATGTCATCCATGATGGCCTCCAAAAGGTCCATTTATTCAAGATTTTCTTTGGCTGCCAGTGGGGGTATTCGTGTGCCGACAGGCCACATTTCTAGTTTCCCTTGGTTAATGTTTTTAGTCAACCTTGGTTAAGGTTTTTATGCAGGCTGCAGCCACCTTCTTTGTCAAGCTATGTGTACATCGACAACCCTCGTAGTCGAGCTATGCTGTTCTCCTACAGCTCTTGTTTAAAAAGCTAGAAGATTTTATTTCCGAAAATTAAAATTCGCGAATTATTATAGGTGGTGATTTCAATGTTGTCCTAAACTTTGATTTGGATAAAAGAGGTGGGTTACAAAGTACAAACAAACAGAACAGAGAAATTATGTTAAATATTATAGAAAAATATGATTTTACTGATATGTGGAGGCAAAAACACGGAACAAAAAAAATATATACATCGCATTCTAATTCTAGACCACCTATCCTTAATGTAGACTAGATTATTTTTTACTATCGGACAATTTGGTGAATACTGTTTCTAAAAGTGAAATAAAATGTAGTTTAAAAACAGATCATTCATTGGTACAAATCATGATAAATATCAATGATCAGCCTAGAGGCCCAGGATATTTTAAATTGAATAATTCAATTCTTTTCGAAAATGATTATAAAACAATTATTAAAAACAATATAGCGCAAATTGCCAACATTAACCATGAAGCAAACCCTAACACTTTATGGGAGTTAATTAAAGGAACAATCAGCAATGAAACTATCAAATACATGTATACTACAAAACGTATTAGAAAAGATCAAACAGACGAAAATAAATTACAGCAGCAAATTGATCTATTAAGTAATGACAATATTCAAATACCTGAAGCAATCAATGAATTAAATAATTGTAAAAGCCGAAGAAATTTACAAAAGACGAGCAGAAAGTATTATTTTTCGATCGAAAGTAAATTGGGTGGAGGCTGGAGAAAAGAATACAAATTTTTTTGCGGCGCTTGAAAAAAGAAAATTTGAAAGAAAAATTATTTCACAGCTAACTGTAAATGGAAAACTTGTTACAGACAAGGAACAAATTCTACTAGAAGAAAAACATTATTATGAAAAACTATATAAGAAAAACGAATGTACAGATTCTGATATTAATTTTTTCCCAAATGATTATAATAATAAGTTAAATGATGAGGAGAAAAGTAAATGTGAAGGAATATTGACAGAAGCTGAATGTTATAATGCCTTAAAAGAAATGAAAAACAATAAGAGCCCTGGGTCGGATGGAATAACTGTAGAATTTTTCAAAATGTTTTGGAATGGCATAAAATGTCATTTGGTAAAATCATTAAACTTTTCGATGGAGCAAGGCGAACTAACAACACTACAAAAACAAAGTGTTATAAATTTAATTCCAAAAACAGGCAAAGATACAACACACCTCGCCAACTGGAGACCAATAAGTTTGCTAAATATCGACTACAAAATAGCAACAAAGCCCATGCATTGCAAATAGAATAAAAAAAGGTATTAAATAATTTAATAGATTCTTCACAAACAGGATTTATTAAATGTAGATATATTGGAGAAAATATAAGGCTCTTATCCGAAGTAATTGAACACGCAAATGATAAAAATATACCAGGAATCTTATTATTCGCCGATTTTGAAAAAGCATTTGATAGTATAAGCCATGAGTATATAATTAAGGTATTAACCTTTCTAAACTTCGGACCCAGCTTAATCAAATGGATTGAAATATTTTATCATAATATATCTAGTTGTGTAACAAATAATGGCTATCTTTCAGATTTTTTTTGCTTGGGAAGAGGAGTAAGACAAGGATGTCCATTATCTCCTTATTTATTCATAATCGCAATAGAAATACTCTCGCACAGTGTCAGAAAAAATCAATTAATAAAAGGAATAACTATAAATAGTGAAGAAATAAAAAATACTATGTTCGCGGATGATGCTACATTTTGCATGGATGGGTCCAGACAATCTCTCGAAATATTAGTTAGTACAATAGTAATTTTGGAAACATTTCAGGTTTACGTTTAAACTATTCTAAGTCAATATTGTTTAGAACAGGTTCGACGAAGAACTCTACAACTACGTACTGTGATGATAAACCATTTTCATGGACTGCAGATGTGGCCAAAACTTTAGGGATATATTTTTGTAATGATACAAATAAAGTGCATAGTTTAAACATAGATCCTAAAATAAAGGAATTTCAGCAATGTTTAGGCAAATGGAAAAAAAGAAAGCTCATTATACTAGGTAAAATAACTGTCATTAAAAGTTTTGCATTTCCAAAATTAATATTCCCTGTGACAGTTCTAGACAATCCGGAGCAGGAGACTTTAAAGCAAATTATACGCATTATTTTTGATTTTCTCTGGGATTCAAAGCCTGATAAAATTAGTAGAAAAATTATTGTTAAAACGTTCGAAGAAGGCGGGCTAAAAATGATAGAATTAGAATCGTTTATTGATGCACTAAAGGCTACATGGGTCAAATGACTTGCAGAAACTGAAAATCACGGAAAATGGAAAGTACTATACCGTAAAGATTCTAATAGACGCCCATGCTCTAATAGACGCCCACCCCCCACTTTTTACGTTGAAAATGACACATTTTTTGGGCGATTTTCACGAAATCAGTGCCTGTAATAAACGCCCAGTACCGACTTGAAACAAAATCGGAGCTAATTGTCCAATTAGATTTTTTTTCTTCCCATTATTTCGAAAGCAACTTCCTTTAAAATCGTGGAAAAAACATAATTGCTACTTTCACTTTCAAAAGCGGAAGCGAAATTCGAGTGTTTCCAGTGTCACAGTAAATTCCTCATCAGCAGTAGCTGTTTGCACGGACACAGGGTGATCAGAATTTACACGGTTACGGAGACGCCATTTTCAAAGCACCTCAAACCCGACAGATCCGAAATGCTGACGCTGACGAAACGTCCGTAGGCGTAAATCTGATCAGCTTTAATTATTGACGCTGTCTTGATATACATTACCATTAAATTTAACATTTCTACCGACAGTACCATAATTACCAGAGTGGGCCGAAACGTCTTGGCCCAAATGTTTATAAACTGACAGACAGTACAATCAAGTCTGGCGTTTGAGAGTAACGTCCCTTACTGTCTGTTTCACGAAAGCTGCCCAAATTTTACGGCCATATAAACAATTCAAAAACAATATTTTTTTCGATAGTATTAAATTAAAGGAAAATTTAAGAATGAGCCTTCTTTTTATTTTGTGAAATTTTGTCAAATATTGATTTTATTGCGAAAACAAAATTTCCCCATGTTAAGGGGATTTAACATGGGGAAATGTTTTAGAATTTCAGTAATCCTGGACCGATTTTCAAAATTTAACTTTTGTTTTCTTAGTTAGATAATATCCAAGCTATCTAGTCAGGTTTCGGAGTCAATTTCCAAAATGTTTCGTTTTTTGACTCCTCCCACACTTCCTTACCACTTTTTCCCCCATGTTAAATTCCCATAGACAAATCAATTTTTCGTAATAAAATCAATATTTGACCGAATTTCACGAAATAAAAAGAAGGCTCATTCTTAAATTTTCCTTTAATTTAATATTATCGAAAATAATATTGTTTTTGAATTGTCTATATAGCTGTAAAATTTGGGCAGCTTTCGTGAAACAGACTATAGTTATGTTTTTGTTCAGATAGCAGAACATATATGTATATTTTTTATCATTTTCCCTTTGCTGAATAACACTTGCCTCTATTAAACGCCCACCCTGGACTTCGGAGCCAGTGCCCGGGCGTCTATTAGAATCTTTACAGTATTTAAATTATTTGAAGCCTTTTGGTGGTGTACATATATTTGAAGGAAATGTAAACCAAACAGACGTAAAACATTTGATAAAAAATAAATTTTTGACAGATGTTCTTAAATCATGGTGCAAGCTAAACTTCTGCGATAATCCAGAAACAATATCAAAGCAAATTTTATGGAACAATTCGAAAATAAAAGGTAATGGAAGAATGTTTTACTACAAGGAATGGGCTAAGGGGATAAGGGGATTAAATATATAGAACAACTATACGATTATAGAACTACATCATTCTTCAATTTTACAAAAATAAAATAACTATTTGATGTTAGTAATAACGATTACCTAAAATACTTCAAACTGATTTCGTGCATTCCTCAAGACTGGAGAACACGAATTAAAAATGAAAGAATAAACACGATTAATACAAAGATACTATTAATAGAACAAATAAAAACCACGACCAAATGTAATAAGAAGCTATATAACATGTTTCTTATAATCAATAGAAACCGGTTGTGCATAAAGATAAGACAAAATGGGATGACGAATTCACGGATAAAAATATAAATTGGAAGATAGTCTACACAAATCATTTTACAAACACTATAAGTTCTAAACTTAGGAATTTTCAGTACACATTTTTGATGAGAATTGTTGCTACAAACGATTATTTACTTAAGTGTAACATTGTCAGCTCCAATTTGTGTGATTTTTGCACCATGGCTCCAGAAACAAATAAGCACCTTTTTTGGGAATGCACTATAAGCCAACATTTTTGGTCACAGCTGAATACATTTTTAAACAATAATAATATTGTATGTAATTTTGATTGGCACACTGTTTGCTTCGGGCAATATGAGCAAGACAAGTTTTTCAACTTTTGTATCATACTAGGAAAATACTTTATATATACATGTAAATTACGAAACACGGGACCTAAATTTCCAGAGTTTATGTCTTACCTAAAGGCAACACAAAATATTGAAAAAGAAATTGCAATGAATAGAAATAAGCTTATAATGTAGTTCATGAACGAAAATGGAATGTTATATAATTAGACTAACACTCATTTAGAGATACACGAACCTTCTGATTATACATACAAATTTTACAGTTAGGTATAAAAGCATATACCGTAATAGTATTGTATCGTGATGTGTTGCTCAATTATTATTCACTAAACCTATTTCACTATTTTCAACTCTATTCTCTCTAAATAACATTCTTAAATAAATCCAACCTAACCATGTATGAACAATACGTTATAATCTATAATTATTTACAATACATGTACTCATAGTTGATTGTAAACAAGGAGTGTAACCTATAAATGCATGTTGTTAAACTGCTTGTATAACTCATTTATTGTTTGTAAAAATGTATATGACTGTATGGAAATAAAAAACTTAAAACTGAAGATTATTACTGATCCTACTGCTTTTGGGAGGGGCCAAGTGATTCTGGTGTGGCGAGGACCTGGCATCAGATCAGGATTATTCTGATTTCAGGGCTGAATATATAGTTTTGTTATTGTAAATATTCAGTTCTGATTTTGGGATTTTCCCCCCATTTGTATATGTACTTGAACATGTACATGTACTTGTACAGGTAATATATGGGATTTAGTATTAAACCCATTGACCCGGCCTTAAATGACCTTAGCTGTTGATAGGCCGTTAAACCCCAACAAACAAACAAACAAACAAAATATAATATGTCGAAAACATTATTTTTTCAGGTGACGCATTTAATTAGTATAAATAATTAAAAAACAGCATGCCTCATTTGCATATGACAATAGCCTGATATCACCGCGCGTCACTATCAGTAAAACAAATATTACTAAATGACTATATCTGTATAGCGGGCACTTGTAAGTTTTAGAACTGGTGGAATAGTGACACAATTATACACTTATTTACCTCCTATAACATGTTGTGCCTACTGAATGGGCATGTACCTTTAACACCTACATTCAATGAAACAATCAACGTCTTCCATTGCAGGATTTTGATGGAGCCCTAGACTGTGTCAGTATCGCCATCACCTGCGCCTTCAACAGACAGGGAACCCTTCTGGCGGTGGGGTGTAATGACGGACGACTCGTGTTCTGGGACTTTCTCACACGAGGCATCGCGAAGATCATTAGCGCCCATGTACACCCCGTCTGCACCATAAGGTATACTTCATTGACATATGTGGCCCGTTTCACTACACTTCGTACGACTAAGAAGTTCATAAGTGCAAAATTGGAATTTAGAATAACATTTACACTGATCTGCGATATTGATAAAATTTAGTGTAGGCGGATAATGTAGGCGGATAATGTAGGCGGCATTAGTTAGCCGGCATTAGTTAGCCGCATTAATGTGAGAAGCAAATTAATAAAATCTTTTTAAAAACTTTTGTATTGTACAGTCGAACCTGCTCGGGCGGTCACCTTTAATCAGCGGTCACCGCCGTTAAGCGGCCACTTCAAATTCCTCCCGCGCATTTTTGCTATATAAAACGCTTTCATTCAACGGTCACTGAGTGGAGCGCAGTGGCCTGGTGGATAGAGCGTCAGACTGCTGATCTAAAGGTCGTTGGTTCGAGCCTCACCGGAGGCGCTGCGTTGTGTCCTCGAGCAAGACACTTTATCCACACTGCTCCAGTTCACCCAGCTGTGAATGGGTACCGATAATTCGTAGTTGCTCTGTAAATACGAATTACCGGCTTCTCTCAAAAAATCTCTACCTCCGTTCTTTCTCCCATTCTTGGGAGACGGCATGCAAGGTCCTAGAGCCAGTGCCGCCGTTAAATATAAGGAAAAAAAAAAAAAAAAAAAACGGTCACTCGTCTAACGCGGCCAGCGGTCATTAATTATCGTCCCAAACTAGTGATCCAATTTCATTAAACGGTCACCGCTAATCTCGATTTCAATGTACCCTGCGGCGGTCGTTACCGAAGCGCGAATTAACAATGATGTCAGCAGTCAATGCGGGTAATTAAAACACCTAACACGTCGCCGCGTCGGCGATATTGAGAGGGTATGTTTCACAGGTGCAAATTGTGTTGCCCGAATTGTCGGCTCATTATTGAAAGAACAGCCTATCGCATCCGGGTTCTTGCACCCTTGTCCGTCGATTCGTAATTTCTATAGGTTACCGACACAAATGTTGTAAAAAGGAACAGCCCATTGCCAGTTACCAAATTGACAAAACACGAATAGCTGATATAATTGGTGTGTATTGCACAGGACCGAGTGTAACTGGCTCAAATATAATTTAAGCAAAATTTGAAATGGCCTCATATGTCGAATATGAGCCGAATGTCGCACTTATTGACTGCTTTTGCTGACATCGCCTATGCATTATTTACATACACAATTGGAAACGAATCCAAATTCGACTTGACCAATACCCGACAAAAAAAAAAAAAAAAAACAACACAACTTATCCCACACCATTTCCGATAATGCCCTATTATCTAGTACAATAAGTTGTCTACAATATGAATCAATATGAACATTGGTGTTTTTATTTGTTGACAGATTTTTTATTTCATTAAATTATATAATCCACTCATTACATGTTCAGGTTCAATTTTGAAAATATTAAATAAATATAAAGATACACATTTATATTGCATTAAAACATACATATTTAATCAATATGGCACTCTAAATTAATCATTAATATTATTTATTACATTTGTATTATCAAGTCAACATACATGTCTATCTTATCTTTATCTTCATTTCACTTTTCAAAATTTACCTGAAATGTACCTGAAAACACAACCCTCTATTAAGAGGTCACCTCTGTTAAGCAGCCAGTTTTGTCACTTCCCTTGGGTGGCTGCTTAAGACAGGTTTGACTGTACGATGTTTAGTGAAACAGGCCCCAGGGCACCCTGGGTACCTCCAGGAGACGGTGTTCGGTTTAGGGAAGTTACACTGTAATGCACCAGGGGGAGGGTACGTGTATCTCGGCATAATGTATACTTTTTTTTCACCTAGATTCTCAGATATCTGCATTACAATGGAATCTCTCTAAACCTTTGGTGTCCGGTTTCGAGAGATTTTACTGTAATATCCTGGAAGATGGGACGGTCCATACAGGTGTATTCCCGTCTGTATACGACCTTGCTATTGAATGGACGTAAAACCCCGGTCAATCCTGCATAGAGGTGCATTCCCGTCTGTGTATGACCTTGCTGTTGAATGGATGTAAAACCCCAATTATCACTCCTCCATACAGGTGCATTCCCATCTGTATATGACCTTGCTGTTGAATGGACATAAAACCCCAATTATCAATCCTCCATACAGGTGCATTATGTCTCCCCCCATGAATGGGGAGACATATTGTTTTTGGCTTGGTTGTATATGTATATGACCTTGTTGTTGAATGGATGTAAAACCCCAATTATCAATCCGCCATACAGGTGCATTCCCATCTGTATATGACCTTGCTGTTGAATGGACATAAAACCCCAATCACTCCTTCATACAGATGCATTATGTCTCCCCCATGAATGGGGAGACATATTGTTTTTGGCTTGGTTGTCCGTCCGTCTGTCCGGTCTGTCCGAGAAATGGCCCCTTGTTATGAATAGAATAAGGGGCCACACGGAATAAATCAAAAGATTCTTTTGTGTTAGGCTCCGCCCCTTGGCCCCTTACTCTCGAATACCTGCTCATCTGTCCGTCACAAAATTTTTGTCGTGCATATCTCCAAAGGTTTTTGAGTTAGAGTCGTGAAACTTTACAGGAATACTTGTCATCGTGTGAAGTTGCGCACCTGGGGTTTTAGATGCGGATTCATCCTGTATTTATGAAGTTATGGCCCTTGACTTAGCAACAATTGGGGATTTTCAACTTGTCTCGCGCGTATCTCCAAATGTATTTCTCTTAGAGTCGTGAAACTTTACAGGAATACTGGTCATCATGTGAAGTTGTGCACCTGGGGTTTGAGATGCGGATTCATCCAGTATTCATGGAGTTATGGCCCTTCACTTAGTGAAAAGTGGGGATTTTCAACGTGTGTCGCGCGTATCTCCAAAAGTATTTCAGTTAGAGTCGCGAAACTACTTGTCATCGTGTGAAGTTGCGCACCTGGGATTTTAGATGCGGATTCATCCTGTATTTACTGAGTTATGGCCCTTGACTTAGCGAAAATTGGGGATTTTCAACTTGTGTCGCGGGTATCTCCAAATGTATTTCAGTTAGAGTCGTGAAACTTTACAGGAATACTGGTCATCGTGTGAAGTTGCGCACCTGGGGTTTTAGATGCGGATTAATCCAGTTCACAGAGTTATGGCCCTTGACTTAGCGAAAATTGGGGATTTTCAACTTGTGTCGCGCGTATCTCCAAAAGTATTTCAGTTAAAGTCGCGAAACTTTACAGGAATACTGGTCATCGTGTGAAGTTGCGCACCTGGTGTTTTAGATGTGGATTGATCCAGTATTCACGGAGTTATGGTACTTGACTTAATGACAAAATTTGTGTTGGTCGTATCTCCAAAACTAATTCAGTATAATATATAATATAATACCGCATTTGCTCTGAAAATTTCACCAACTTTTGTTAGCCTTGAGAAAAGCTGTGGCCATTTATAGAAATCAGTTTTCGGCAAAAATCTCATATACAATAATGTTGATTATTAGGTGTCAGCTCAATTATACATGTACTTTCGGTTTTTTATGCCTGACGTTTCAATTTCCATATTTCCTCACTTTTTATTTTATTATGTCACAATATACAGCTAACTTATGCAGAAAATACAAGATAGCTACATATATGCTGTTGCTGCCTTAAATTCTACTTTTCCAAGTCCTGATAACATGCAGTGGTGGTATTGGGGGAGACATATGTTTTTGTCTGAAAAACAATCCTCTAGTTCCCGTCTGTATATGACCTTGCTGTTGAATGGACATAAAACCCCAATTATCAATCCTCCATACAGGTGCATTCCTATCTATATATGACCTTGCTGTTGAATGGACGTAAAACCCCGGTCAATCCTCCATACAGGTGCATTCCCGTCTGCATATGACCTTGCTGTTGAATGGACGTAAAACCCCAATTATCAATCCTCCATACAGGTGCATTCCTATCTATATATGACCTTGCTGTTGAATGGACGTAAAACCCCGGTCAATCCTCCATACAGGTGCATTCCCGTCTGCATATGACCTTGCTGTTGAATGGACGTAAAACCCCAATTATCAATCCTCCATACAGGTGCATTCCCATCTGTATATGACGTTGCTGTTGAATGGACGTAAAACCCCAATTATCACTCCTCCATACAGGTGCATTCCCATCTGTATATTACCTTGCCGTTCAATGGACGTAAAACCCCAATCAATCGTTCATACAGGTGCATTCCCATCTGTATATGACCTTGCTGTTGAATGGACGTAAAACCCCAAATTATCACTCCTCCATACAGGTGCATTCCTGTCTGTATATGACCTTGCTGTTGAATGGACATAAAACCCCAACAAAGAAAGCCCATGGTCCCGCAAACCCCAAAGGTGAAGGTCGCTGACTTAGAATTTTCCGTGTTTGGAAAAGTTAATGCTCAGTTTGAACGCTCAGTTTATGCTTTAATATGCCATACATGCATTTGGAACAACATCCCGCATCATTCTACAGAAAGCCCATGGTGCCCGCTAACCCCAAAGGTCAAGGTCACTGAATTAGAAATTTCCGTGTTTGGAAAAGTTAACGCTCAGTTTATGCTTTAATGTTCCGTATATGCATTTGTAACAACATCCCGCATCATTCTACAGAAAGCCCATGGTGTCCGCTAACCCCAAAGGTCAAGGTCATTGACTTAGAAATTAACGCTCAGTTTATGCTTTATTATTCCATACATGTATTTGTAAACATCCTGCATCATTCTACAGAAAGCCCATCATTCTACAGAAAGCCCATGGTGCCCGCTAACCCCAAAGGTCAAGGTCATTGACTTAGAAATTAACGCTCATTATTCCATACATGTATTTGTAACAACATCCTGCATCATTCTACAGAAAGCCCATCATTCTACAGAAAGCCCATGGTGTCTGCTAACCCCAAAGGTCAAGGTCACTGACTTAGAAATTTCCGTGTTTGGAAAAGTTAACGCTCAGTTTATGCTTTAATATTCCATACATGCATTTGTAACAACATCGCACATCATTCTACAGAAAGCCCATGGTGCCTGCTAACCCCAAAGGTCAAGGTCACTAATATTCCATACGTACATTTGTAACAACATCCCGCATCATTCTACAGAAAGCCCATGGTGCTCACTAACCCCAAGGTTATTACAAGCTCCTTATGTACTATCAAACTGCGCCAGGCGGGACATCTTGCTCCGCGGAGCTCTTGTGTATATATGTTATCATTACACACCTGTGTATACAGTGTGTTTATATAATATGTAAACGTCAAATTGTGTTTATTATTCACAAACTAATGCAGTATTTCTCGTTTTGATGCTGGCAGTATATTTATATACATATACTTCATATACTTGAAATGTGGATATATAATATATGTGTCGGTTACTTTACGTTTTTGAGGTAGATTTTTTGTTTTATTTCCATTTACTTTACATGGGGCGCCAATAAGGGCACATCTACCTTAATGGTTATGAAAAATTGCCATATTTCCTGTAAATGAGATCAAAAGTTGGTGTAAATGTCAGACCAAATGAATATAATACCGCATTTGCTCTGAAAATTTCACCAACTTTTGTTAGCCTTTTTGTCGTGCATATCTCCAAAGGTTTTTGAGTTAGAGTCGTGAAACTTTACAGGAATACTTGTCATCGTGTGAAGTTGCGCACCTGGGGTTTTAGATGCGGATTCATCCTGTATTTATGGAGTTATGGCCCTTGACTTAGCAAAAATTGGCGATTTTCAACTTGTGTCGTGCGTATCTCCAAATGTATTTCTCTTAGAGTCGTGAAACTTTACAGGAATACTGGTCATCGTGGGAAGTTGTGCACCTGGGGTTTGAGATGCGGGTTCATCCAGTATTCATGGAGTTATGGCCCTTGACTTAGTGAAAAGTGGGGATTTTCAACGTGTGTCGCGCGTATCTGTAGGATAGCTGTCCGATTTAGAAAAAAACAGCCGTGGTGTATGTGCGAATGACGTCAGCTATTGTGTGTATTAATGTTTGAATTATCAGTATGACTTAAAGTGCCCATGGCGTGGATTTACACTTGCTTCAAATTGACACTGCGGCATCTCTTTGAACTCGACAACACAACAAGCTGACTTGTCACAGGTGTGTCACTTTAGACAAATCAAAGTCAGGTAAACAATAGACGATAATGGTGTTGTAAAATTATCCCAAAGCTGTTTTGTACAAGCTTTCAAAGTATTCATATATTATAATAATAGAATTATACTAGAGCAGCTTGAGCTGCATCAACGGTTTGAGCCTCAAACATTGATTTCATGTGTAACTTAGCTTTAGCCCAAGGTGTAAACTATCGGTTGCAAAAAGAATTTCTGAAGTTTTAAAATGAACAGTCCAACATTATGTGGGGCCGGTTAGCTTAGAGGTAGAGCGATGGACTTGGGAGCGAGAGATACCGGGTTCGATCCTCAGCCTGGGCGGCTGTTTGTGTCCTTGAGCAAGACACTTAGCCCACATTGCTCAACAGCTGAAGTCTGCGATGTTCCGCCTATATGGCGCTGAATCAAAAGCAGAATATCACCACTCATAATGGTGGACAGTTTAAACAATTTGAAATGAAAGCTTTACTGGCACAAAGCCATCCAAATCCAAATATCCCTCCAAAGGCATGTTTCGCCCTTCCCAGGGCTCATCAGTGCAGTTTGGGCTACTCATCCTATTGATAATCGGGACAAAGTTCCGAAAACAATAGGAGAATTATGTTTTCACCATAGGCCGGGCACAAAGCGGGAAAGTTTTAGCTAAAGGTCTGAAATATCGACTACAGCAAAAACAAATGAAATCGAATGATAAATAACGAAGCTGACGTCACATCCGTTTGCTCTATTTTGAAAACTTGAAAAAAAGACGTTCATCTTTGACATCCAATAGAACCGGAAATAGTCAAGATAGAGCTCTGAAAATTATCATCTTTTATGCGCCTGACACTCACCTATCACACTGGCAAGAAATTATGTTGCTGACATTACTGTACAAATTGGAAAACGTTTGTAAAGACCACCCGTTATCAGCCGAAATTCGGCAAAATCATTGAAAAGTATGTACATTTTTCAACTTCAAATGCCTATAGCTCTCTTATTTGACCAGATAGCCGAGAACTGTCAGCGAGTCCGAGATAGAGAATTTTGTCAGCTTTCCAATGCAAATTTTTGAAATCGGTTGGAAAATAAGGAAGTTATAGAAAGTATGACGTCACTTCCGGTTTCGTGGAAAGTGGCATTAAGAGATTTCTGAAAATCTCTTAAGTCTCGACTCACACTTGATCCGAATCGGCATGCAAAATTTGAAGTCGATCCGACCAGCGGTTTGGGCTGTAGACTGAACGGCTGAATAAAAAAAAGAAAAAAAGAAAAGAAACCAACGAAAACAATAGGTTTTCGGCCCAGCTGAAACCGCCTCAAACTTAATTATGTCTACTGGAATACACGTATCAATATTGTTCATCCAAGACAACCAGGATTAACCAAATGACATATATGGAAAAGGTAAATGTAGTTAAAAAGAGGCCCCCATCTCTTAGCAAAATATTTTTTACAATCTTACGCAATTTTCAATCCCTCGCGAAGAACGCGAAGGTATCTCGCGCGCGAATATTAGTTGGTTTACAGTATGTAGAGAAATTACTCAGAAATTGCAGAAATAAGCAATTTCTAACAGTACCAGATCAAAACATATCAGTGGCCCCTTTTCATTTAATCCAAAATTGATTCCTGCATGTTAACATTTTTAACAATGTAGATAATTTCCCATAAAAAATGCTGTATAGTTTGGTGGCTAATACGGATGGCTCAGTTTGTGTCAGGGTGGCCCCTTTTTATCCCCTCGCCAATAGGCAAGAGGGGATATAGCGTTAGTCAATGTACGTACATGCAACTTTGTTTTTAGCTCACCTGAGTGAAGCTCGTGAGCTATTGTTACCGGAATGTGTCCGTCGTCCGTCCTTGAACATTTTCAAACGTCTTCTCCTCGGTAACCATTGGGCCTATAGTCATCGAACGTCATGGTCATGGTCCTTAGGTAGGGGGATTACAAAATTGTTAAAATGACGTCATTACGTAATCCAAGATGGCTGCCTTTTAAAAATAGCACAAATTCTTCAAAAATATTCTTCTCAAGAACCGCCAACCGGATTTCGACAAAACTTGGTAGGAATGATCGATGTACAATGCTCTTTCAAAGTTGTTAAACTATTGACCCCGGGGTCAAAAATGGGCGTGGCCCGTAGGGCCAAAGTGGGTCCAATTTTATTTTATTAGAGATTTCAAAATTCTTCTTGACATGAACCGCTTGGCCCATGGTAGCCAAAAGTTATTGTCCATGGGTGAAGCCTTTTGAGATTTGTTAAAATGGAGGTCATCGCTAATCCAAGATGGCCGCCATCTAAAAATAGCATAAATTCTTTAAAAAAATCTTCTTCTCATGAACCGCTAGCTGACGAAACTTGTTAGGAATGATCAATGTACAATGCTCTTTCATAGTTGTTAAAATGGTGACCCCGGGGTCAAAAATGGGCGTGGCCCGTGGGTTTAAATTGGGGTCAAATTTTATTTTTGACCGAATATGGTAATGTCATATATCAAATCAAAGGTATCAACGAGGCGATCACTGGTGCATTTGTTGTTGAAATCGGATGGTTATGTCATCCAAGATGGCTGTCGAAAGGTCAAAAGGTCTTTCTTTTATTAGAGATTTCAAAATTCTTCTTCACATGAACCGCTTGGCACATGGTAGCCAAACTTAAAAGTTACGGTCCATGGGTAAAGCCTTTTCCGATTTGTTAAAATGGAGGTCATCGCTAATCCAAGATGACCGCCGTCTAAAAATGGCATAAATTCTTAAAAAATCTTCTTCTCATGAACCACTAGCCGGATTGCGATGAAACTTGGTAGGAATGATCGATGTACAATGCTGTTGTTGTTAAAAAGTTGTTAAAATGGTGACCCAGGGGTCAAAAATGGGCGTGGCACGTGGGATCAAATTGGGGTCAAATGTTATTTTTGACCGAATATGGTCATGTCTATATCAAATCGAAGGTATCAAAGAGGCGATCGCTCTGGTACATTTTTTGTCGAAATTTGATGGTCATGTCATCCAAGATTGCCACCGAAAGGTCAAAATGTCGTTCTTTTATTAGAAATTTCAAAATTCTTCTTCACACGAACCGCTTGGCCCATGGTGGCCAAACTTCACAGTTATGGTCCATGGGTGAAGCCTTTTCAGATTTGTTAAAACGGAGGTCGTCGCTAATCCAAGATGGCCGCCGTCTAAAAATAGCACAAATTCTTAAAAAATATTCTTCTCATGAACCGCCAGCCGGATTTCGACGAAACTTGGTACGAATGATCAATATGGAATGCTCTTTCAAAGTGTTAAAATGGTGACCCCGGGGTCAAAAATGGGCTTGGTCCGTGGGATCAAATTTATTTTTGACTGAATATGCTCATGTCATATATAAAATTGAGGGTTTCGATGAGGCGATTGCTCTGGTGCAATATTTGTTGGATTAGGATGATTATGTCCTCCAAGATGGCAGACGAAAGGTCAAAAGGTCCTCCTTTTATGACAGATTTTAAACATCGTCGTCTCATGAACCGATTGGCCAATGGTCAGCAAACTCTACCTGTATACTCCTTAGGTGAAGCCTTTCCAAAGTTGTTGAAATTAAGTTGGCCTGAAATCCAACATGGCCGCCATCTAAAAATAGCACAAATTCTTAAAAAATATTTTTCTCATGAACCGCCTGCAGGATTTTGACGAAACTTGGTAAGAATGATCAATGTACAATGCTCTTGAGAAGTTGTTAAAATGGTGACCCTGGTGACAAAAATGGGCATGGCCCGGGGGTTAAATAGGGGTTAAATTTCATTTTTAATAGAATATAGCCATGTCGTGTATCAAATCGAAGATATCGACAAGACGATCACTCGGATAATTACGTCATCCATGATGGCCGCCAAAAGGTCCATTTATTCGAGATTTTTAACGTCTTTTTCTCAGGAACCACATGGCCGATGCTGGCCAAACTTCATAGTAAGTTAAGATCCTTGGGTGAAGCATTTTCAGATTTGGTAAAATGAGAGTCATCGCTTAATCCAATATGACCGCCATATATCAAATTGAAGGTATCGATGAGGTGATTGCTCTGGTGCAATATTTGTCAGAATCGGATGATTATGTCATCAATGATGGCCGCCAAAAGGTCCATTTATTTGAGATTTTGAACGTCTTTTTCTCAAGAAAGATGCTGGCCAAACTTCATAGTAAGTTAAGATCCTTGGGTGAAGCATTTTCAAATTTGGTAAAATGAGTCATCGTTTAATCCAAGATGACCGCCATCTAAAAATAGCACAATTTGTTTAAAACACATTTGAACTCAATGTCACATTCTCCTCTGATGTTCATGGAGTCGGGTGAGCGAATTAGGTCCATCATGGCCCTCTTGTTTCAATAACTCACCGCTTCATCGATTTTGATAATATTTGGCCACAATGTGTGTGTGCTTTGTTTTGCATATGACTCTTGTCTGACCGCCCAAGGTCAAGGTCACTGAGGATTTTTTTTATGCTCCCGCCACCGAATGGTGAGGCGGGCATATAGTGTTACCGGCGAAAGGTCACAGACTTGGTGCGTTCTAAACCTTACCGCTTGGGTAAATGGCTTATCATTTCTGTTTCCTTGCTCGGATCTGCTTCATTTTTAGCCAATTTTTTTTTTAAAAAATCCAGGCTATTGGATTGGCGAAAGCCGGGCGGCGGGCGGGCGGGCGGTGGGCGGGCGGTGGGCGGGCGGGTGGGTGGGCGGCGTCCACAATCAATGTTAAGTTTTCGTGTTTGAGTCCATTTTTTTGTTACTGTACCACCTAGGACCACCAAACTTTCACAGCTTCATAATCAAGGGGTGCCCACCACATATCACTATCCAACATGTTACTTTTTTTTTAACTTGACCCATTTTTTCCGTGCAGTCGACTTAGCCATTTTCAATGTTAAGTTTTCGCGTTTACAATGTTAAGTTTTTGTGTTTAAGTCCATTTCTTTGGTACTGTACCACCTAGGACCACCAAACTTTCACAGCTTCATAACCAAGGGGTGCCTACCACATACAACTATCCAACATGTGACCATTTTTTTACCTTCACCTATTATTTCTACGTAATTTTCATTTTCAACGTTAACTTTTTAACGTACGTCTGGTTAAAGATTTTTGGTTAAAACTTTTTTGTTATACTATCTCTGCAACTGCTTCGCCCATTACCTTGAAACTTCACATGGGTGTTTATCATCATCCATATTTTCATTCTACCCCCCAACTGTGCGGCCCCTGTGCCCAATGTCAAGGTCAAATTACTTTGAATTTTTTTGTTAAAGTTTTTTTGTGTACTATATCTCTGCAACTGCTTCACCCAATACCTTGATACTTCACATGGGTGTTTTATCATCATTGTCGCACCTGCTTGCGGAAAGCGCGATCCTGTGCCCAATGTCAAGGTCAAATTACTTTGAATTTTTTTGTTAAAGTTTTTTCGTGTACTATATCTCTGCAACTGCTTCACCCAATACCTTGATACTTCACATGGGTGTTTATCATCATTGTCGCACCTGCTTGTGGAAAGTCGCGATATCGTCGGCATTTTGGCATACGTCCGTCCGTTCGTCCGTGTGTCCGGTTAAAGTTTTTTGGTTAAAGTTTTTCCATCTACTATATCTATTTTTTTAGTGTCCATGCCTCGCCCCAAGGCGCGACATGCAGGCCACGGCCATCTAGTCTACAAAAAGTGGGTATAATTATGTTATCCAAGTGTCTATGCTTGGAAAAAACCTGGCCTTCGTGGCTTTGCCTCGTTTCTTGTTCAGTCACGCATTGCTTTGTTTTGCATATGACCCTTGTCCGACTGCCCAAGGTCAAGGTCACTGAGGATTTTTTTTTATGCCCCCGCCACCGAATGGTGAGGCTGGCATATAGTGTTAAAGGTCACAGACTTGGTGCTTTCAAAATCTTAATGTTCGGGTAAATGGTTTCCTCGTTTTCAAATGTGTCTCGTTTTCTTTTGCTGCCAGTGGGGGCATTCGTGTGCGCAACATTTCTAGTTTTTATGCCCCACCACGATAGTGGAGGGGGCATTTAGTGTTACCCTTGTCCGTCCGTCCGTCACAAAACTTTAATGCTAGGATAAATGACTCATAATTTCTTCATCCTTTGACCTATCTGCTTCATATTTCATATACATATTGCTCTAACGGTCCTCTACCGTCCTGTGCCAAATCCACGTTCGTTCTGCCCCCGCCAAGCCCAGGGTCAAGGTCACATACTTAGTGCTTCAAAAACTTTAACGCTCGGGTAAATATCTTATAATTTCTGTTT
Source organism: Conchocele bisecta (assembly GCA_029237695.1). Taxonomy (NCBI): domain Eukaryota; kingdom Metazoa; phylum Mollusca; class Bivalvia; order Lucinida; family Thyasiridae; genus Conchocele; species Conchocele bisecta. The sequence continues at coordinate 8,697,418 of CM055270.1, forward strand.
TCTTTCACGGATCAGCTTCATATTTCATATTCGCATTGCTCTAATGGTCCTCTACCGCCCTGTGCCAAATCCACGTTCGTCCTGCCCCTGCCAATCCCAGGGTCAAGGTCACATACTTGGTGCTTTAAAAACTTTAACGCTCAGGTAAATATCTTATATTTTCTGTTTCCTTTCACGGATCAGCTTCATACTTCATATACCCATTGCTCTAATGGTCCTCTACTGTCATGTGCCAATCCACATTTGTCCTGCCCCCGCCAAGCCCAGGGTCAAGGTCACATACTTGGTGCTTCAAAAACTTTAACGCTCGGGTAAATATCTTATAATTTCTGTTCCCTTTCACGGATCAGCTTCATACTTCATATACGCATTGCTCTAATGGTCCTCTACCGCCCTGTGCTAAATCCACGTTCGTCCTGCCCCCGCAAAGCCCATGGTCAAGGTCACATACTTGGTGCTTCAAAAACTTTAACGCTCAGGTAAAAAATAAATTTCACTTGGAATTTGGCCTCATTTATTATCAAAGCGATATGTGGGGCATCCGTGTTCTATGAACACATTTTCTAGTTTTTTATTAAGGCTGCCAGCGAGGGGATTAGCTTCGTTTAATGGATGCCAGTTTCTGTTGAAATATGGATCGGCCAGTGGCCCCAAATGATGAAATCCTAGATTGAACCCTACCCCAATCAATCAATCCACTGTAATGCGAATTCCAGCTGGAGTCGGAATGGCCGTAAGCTACTCAGTGCTGCGACAGACAACACAGTGTCGCTGTGGGACGTATTCACGGGTGAAGTGGAAAAGACGTTCAGATTCCCATCACCGATATTGAAAGTACAGTTTCACCCAAGAAGCAGGTATTGTTATTTGTTTTATTTTATTTACATAATGGTCCGACAGATCTTACTTCACATTCACAAAAATTTAAAATGTAACTGAGGATTGAACTAGATGAAACAGTTTCTATTTAATTTGCAAAATAATAATTTTCATTCTTGTATGCCAAATCTTTCAGGATCAAATGTATTGACGTGTAACTGTATCATAATTCACTTTACGCAAACATTGTATTAGCCAGCACACCCGAGCAGACCCCCAGTTACCTACGTAAATAGGTTTGCTGTGGTGCCCACACAATAGGTAATGCCGTCAAATAGGCCACGATTCAGTGACGATTATCGATCAGTAAATTATGTTGTAAGCAATTGTAGTACATGTATATATTTTCAATATATTTATTATTTAATTATACCCCCACAAACAAAGTTTGAGGGGGTATATAGGAGTCAGCTTGTCGGTCGGTTGGTCAGTCAGTCGGTCGGTCTGTTGGAAATTCCGTTCCGCTCTATATCTTCTACACCGATGCATGGATTATCAAATGGCTTGGCACAAATGTTTCTCATGATGAGAAGGTGTGTCGCGATCAATAACCACGCACCTACGTCCAAGGTCAAGGTCACAGTTGAAGGTCAAAGGTCAAACCTATTGAAATTTCCTTCCGCTCTATATCTTCTACACCGATGCATGGATTATCAAATGGCTTGGCACAAATGTTTCTCATGATGAGAAGGTGTGTCGCGATCAATAACCATGCACCTACGTCAAGGTCAAGGTCACAGTTGAAGGTTCAAAGGTCAAAACCTATTGAAATTCCCTTCCGCTCTATATCTTCTACACCGATGCATGGATTATCAAATGGCTTGGCACTAATGTTTCTCATGATGAGTAGGTGTGTCGCGATCAATAACCACGCACCTACGTCCAAGGTCAAGGTCACAGTTGAAGGTCAAAGGTCAAACCTATTGAAATTCCCTTCCGCTCTATATCTTCTACACCGATGCATGGATTATCAAATGCCTTGGCACAAATGTTTCTCAGGATGAGAAGGTGTGTCACGATCAATAACCACGCACCTATGTTCAAGGTGAAGGTCACAGTTGAAGGTCAAAAGTCAAACCTATTGCAGGCAGCAGACAGATAAACTGCATAGTTTGTGTACACAACTCTCTGAAACCGTTCAGTGGATTGATCTGAAACTATACACACTTTTTATGCCAAACATATATTTTTTTAACTTAGCCATTTTTTCTATTTTTATTAAATTGATTCATTGCATTCTTAACAAACTCGGCACAGAGTTTTTAATCAAAATCATATTAATCCATTACTCATGTAAGATCCTCTATAACTGATGAATGAATTTTCAAATGTTTTCAGATTATCTCATTTTCATTCACCACGTACGCAGGTAAAAGGTCAATGTCACACATCTCTAAGGCCAGCATTAAATAATGATCATGAAATTTTTATTCAAACCTATAAAACTCTTCTAATGTTAAGCTATTTGTAAGTCCAACTGTTTGTGGGGGTATTATGATCACTCCTGTGATAGTTCTAGTTATATTATATCGGTAGTCCTTTAAATAATACTTGTATATTTTAAATGTTTTGATTTTCTCTCCATTGTGCATAAATATAAGTAAACACAAATCCAGTTTATTTTCAGGCAAATCACACGGCACTAAAAAATAGTGCTGAAGTATAAACCATATTATAGTATATTATTCATAATTATCAGTATTAAACATTAATTACAATTGTGTATGCATAGTATTAAAACAATAGATGCCATCGCTGTTTCACTATACAGTCGAACCTGTGAACAACAACCGGCAAAGGGAAGTTGTCAAAGTGGCCGTTGTTGACAGGTGGTCGTTGTTCCAAGGGTCAAACATTTTCCCGGTTTCACAACAAAGTCGGCCATGTATTTAGCATTCTAATGTAATCTATATGCATGCATAGAAAATGTCTTGGCTGTATACACTTCCACCTGACGATTCGCTAGTGCACGATCGTGGAGTGTATCTGCTTTTTATCAATTAAAAATTGCATGAAAATGGCAAAAATAGTCCATTTATTTTGTTATGTCATCTTGTTGTTATTGTTCTGAACCCAGCCTCGCTTTGGAAATTATATACAAAGGGAAGTAATTATCTTCATGATAAGTATATCCCGCGGCTTGCTTTGGTGCACCATTTAATAGCTTGTCGTAATTACATGTAAGTGGTTTAATTAGCATGACCATTAGTATTTTGTTTTCTTATTCTAAATTTCACACCATCAGTTGAAATTAATAACGGTCATGTACGATATGTGGCGCGGCCTGTGAAAATCGCGAGTTTTTTTGTAACAAAAATATTTCATTGAATGTGTCAAGTCGAGTAACCCACGCGAGATAGGTATCCAAATCGGCAGAGAACACCAGGCTTATTTGCTTTCTGTCCATTGTATGTCCGCTGACGTAATTACTAATGTTTTTAATTAGAGATTGGCGAGCATTGTAAACCATAAGTAATGCTGCTAAAGTAGTGATAGTCCTTTACTCCATAGCCAAGTGGGCTTATCAGCTATCTGGGGCTACACTGGTCGCACATGTCCGCACATGAGCGTGGGTTCTATTTTTAAAATCAAAATTATTCTTATTTCCTTATAAGGAAAGTGTAGTAACCTTTGTGAATAAATTAATTATAAATGTTTGAAGTATCCAATGAAAAAGTGCTGACAGGTGTCGCTAGCGTGGGGAAAATGCTACACGTCATTATATTGAGGGGCGTTGAAAGGCGCTTCCATGGAAATCGTGTAGAGGTGTCAAAAGGTGCTTGTGTGGGGGAATAGATAGAGGCGTCCAGAGGCGCTTGCATGTGGGAGTCGATAGAGGCATCCAATGGCGCTTCTGTGGAGTAAAGGGTTAATAGCTGGAACATATGTTGGTCATCCTTAAAAGGAATGTTGATGAAAAATAAGATTTACCTCATGTCCGACATTAATCCTGTGAAACCACGTGATCCCATAGCCTGAGTAGCCGTGTCCACTTAGTGAGATGGTGTATTAATCGTGATAATATACCCCAACAAATGGCAACAATAATGGGAAACGGTTTGCATTATTCAGTAAAAACTACGAAAATCATAAAAAATAACAATTTATGTTATTGGATACACGTAAACTCCTTATGAGATCGTCATTTGTCATCGATAGAGATTTAACGTACTGATCTGCTCTGATTTTTTGGGTCAACTTTCAACGTCATTTACAGGATATGACTGATTTTGGAAATCAATAACGGCAAAACACGATGATGTCTGCTCTGAAATATCTGTCAACTTGCGGACATAATTTAACGAAATTGATTATATTTTAATATGGGCCACGAGATGTGAATTCCGATTCTCGGCTACACCCGACACATGACACAGACCTAATTACAAATACACGTGTCTCTTTGTGTGGAAAAAATTGATAATGCTGAGCCGTGTTGACACGTCACAGGTTGTTGATCTGATGACATCATTCAGCGCACAGTTGTAAAATTTGACCTTAGGCAATTTTTGATCTTTGCCGAACACCTCGCTGTCGGAGACCATATGTAAATAAAGATACACTCTCGATTATACGCAGATGTATCACCGATATTGCTTTAGAAAATCAGTAATATTTTCCGTAAATGGTGTTGTAAAGTTGACAAAAAATATATCACCGTTCTTCACAGATGTTGTTTTTAAAAAATCGCGTCGTGAAGATCCAGACAGACAAGCCTGCTGATCCGCGAATTCTGGTTAGTGTAACCACAGGCGCAGTTCGAACATATGGAGGTCATATGGAAGACATTAATTATTTAAAATTCATAAAAAAAACTTGTTTACTGTCCGAAAATTTAGTTTACTCTAAAATAGCCAAACTTAAATGCAATATTCAAGGTACATGCCAATCAGTAGGCACACAATGTTTGTTATATCAGACACATCATCTGAGACATTTTCTGGCAAAATAAACATTCATTCACCATTCACCAACGTATTGATTGGCATTATTATACATTTTATATCAGACGTACATGTAAATGTACACACTGATATCAGGGACGATAACCGTGTTTCCTTAAAATGTTAACAGACATTACTCTCTGTATTTATCTTTTGATGTGCAATGATCATACTTTATAATCTGTCTAAAATATTATTCTTTCAGATTACGCATTTAATTAGTATAAATAATTAAAAAGTATAATGCCTCATTTGCATATGAAAATAGCCCGATACCAACGCACGTAAGTACCGGTATCAGTAAAATAAATGTTATTTAATTATTATATCGGTATAGCGGGCACTCATAATTTTTAGAACTGGTGGAATAGTGACACAATTATACACTCATTTAATTCCTAATAAGGACATTTTGTGCCTACTGAGTGCGCATGTACCTTTAATAATTGGGAAAGGAAAAAAATTAATTTTTTGGGTTATTATATTTTGGTACATGTATTTTGGGACAGTAAACAAAATTAATTATACGGTATACCAGTCTCCGTGAAAGTCCCCAAAATATTACTGGCCACGAGGACTGACAACCCAGCAATTATTACTGGCCCGGACGGAATATTACTGGCCCGGACATTTTTTACCCAAAATTTTTAAATATATAGGAATAACATATTTTCTGGTTTATTTAATCTGCATTTTAAGCATAACAAGCTTGCACATTAAACATAGTCTATCAATATTATATGAAACAAGTTTCCATTTCATTAGTGAGTTAGTGAAAAGGGTTTAAGAATCTTTCAACAATATTGCAGTCATATAATGTTGGTTCGGTAGGCTCGAATCCCACTCCGTGACTCGTCACATCACGTGACATGTACATGGATGTGAGGAAATTTACAATCAAAATCAACACTGAATTTATAATAAGACAAAATAAATACTATGAAAGCAGACAATCATATTAAAGCAAGCTTACTGCAGAGTTTCAACTTTCTACATCAACTGGTTTAAGAGGATTAGTGGTGACAGTAGGGTGACGGACGTTCTACGGACTAAAGATGGACGGCCGTCAACAGACACTATCCCCTATTATAATTAATTTTTATCATGCCATTAATGCATTCTCGCACTGATAACAGCTGCCTGATAAACCAAAGTTATAACAGGTCAATGCACTTCTGAGCATGTGCAAAGTTTATCAGGCACTTCCGGTCAGAACAACGTCATTTCATTGGTGGTTTACGTCACATGACGTCAACACGCGACGTTACGTTACGTAAACAAGTTTGAATTCGGATGCACTGAACGAGCGCAAAATCAAGGTAAACTCAATAAATAAATGTGTTTTTCTGACGTTGAACGAATGGCATGATAAATAGAATACCAGGCAAGTGTCTTTTGATATCAAGTTTATCAGGCTCTGCTGGAAAACGCGAGGAATCGCTCGGCAAGCCTCGCGATTCCTACGCGTTTTCCAGCCTTGCCTGATAAACTTGATATCAAAAGACACTAGCCTGGTATTCTATATATATTAACCAATTAATATATTTAAAATGATATAAAACAGTGAAATTATCATTTCTCACAAATTCATTTTTAGGTCCGAAACTGTGTGGGGGCTACTTGCTCGGGTGTCAATCGATAAGATCATTATTCTTTCAGCTTAAAACTCACTTTCGATCGTAAATAAATGTATTTTTTTTGTTGAAACACATTCTCAATTGAATATATTCAGTGCTTCTTGCCAGTTTGGATCGGTTTTGACGCTAAATATGCAAAACTATAAATTGGAAGTTGAATTTAAAAAACGTATGCATATTCGTTTCCGCGAAATCGCGTGTGGTTCTATTATTAGAAATAAACTTACTCGATTTCCTTATTAGGAAAGTGTAGATACCTTTGTGAATAAATTAATTATGAATGTACCGACAGGTGTCGCTAGCGTGGGAAAACTGCCACACATATTGAGGGGCGGTCATTACGGAAACAAACGTAAATTAATTATTCACTATTTGGACGCGTGTAGTTTAAAAACGCGATATTTGATTGGCTATTGGCATGCAGACCAATGATATTTGACTTTATGATTGCTATTCACCTATAGGGAAGCAGCTTACAACCATTTTCACCGACACATTTTTTTAAACAAACACAGCTCGATGACTTTCACTTCATGTCCTAAACTAGTAAAGGACGAGGAGAATTTGTCAATTCATCACTGGCTGAGCTCGTCACCAACTTGAAAATTTCATCGGACACGAGGACCGAAGTTTCGAGAATATTTACCGGTCCTGGTCAATTTATTTCGGCCAGCTCCGAGGTCCGACGGTCTTTCGCGGAGACTGTATACACAGTACCTCAAGCTTGAAAGAAATACAGTAACATAATGTTGGTGTATATATTATAAAAGTCACTTTCAATGTTAGTAAGTTTCTATCAGTTTATTGTAGAGATGGCATCGAATGGTAAAAATCGTATTCGAATATTCGATTGGCTTATTCGGAACCACCCAACCTCTAAATATCCTCACTATTACGGAATTGACACAGGTAACACGTCTCGGATAAATTGAGTTCCCACGTGCTTCAAATAATAATCAATTAACTATTTTTTCAAGTGAGTGGAAAATTAATGTCCTGTGGATACATGTTAACAACGAATCTGTTCTTTAAACTTCTTTTATAATTTAATAATCCAACAAACAACATGATATTTTACAAACAACATGATACTTTAAAACATGAAAGCGCTTTGTACACGTGTAATTCCTGATTAAAATATGTGTCAATAATACGCGATGTCAAACTTCCGTTGTGTGTATTAAAAATCTCAAATGACGTCACGCATCACACAGCGTAATGATGAAATGTATATACCGACACGAGAATAATGGGTGTATTGAGTTTGGGAAAAGTGGAGCTCCAGACCAGCATGCGCCTCTGCGCAGTCTGATCAGGAATTACATGTTTCGCGAATCAACTGAGAAACCATGCTTCTGCTTCTAAGGAAATTTCAGACGCATATTAGGATTAAAGTGTTTGCTAACTGATCGGGATTTACACTAGTCCATAATCACGTGGCGGGAAACATATAATAAATATGTACAGGATAACAAAATACATGAATAACAGTAATCCAGTTTTACAACACCCATGAGATCACTGAAGCCATCACCTTCCACAAAACTTAGCGGTAAATAATCCGATATAATCATGTTTGTGACAAATTGCGTGATTTTCTCACTTTCGGAGGTTGACACTTTCTTCGGCGTGTGTACGAATGATGTCATGCTCACTGAGTAATTAATTACCGATTAACCAATAGGATGGACATTAGTAGATCTGTTTTTCTTTGGAAATGTAATATTGGTGCGAATCAGGTATTAATTCATTACTCATTTACTGATTGGTTAACCAATGAGAATTCAACAAACACATAATTATACCACCACGAAACACCGTGTACCGACAAAGCAGCGGGAGTTCTTTACCAAGGATCAACAATTACGCTATTTAATGCAATTAAACTTTACTAAGGTACGGATTGAACACCTGCAAGCCTTCAGGCTCTCAAAACAATACCGTGTTATTAATTGTCGATATTAGGGACAAGCAAACTTTGACACGATACCGTATTAATCATCGATAACGGACAATACAAACATTGACACGTGCCTGGATCAATTGATGTATGTGCGACGGTGAGAAATAAGTAAACCAAACAATACCTTGAAATAAGTTTTCCATTCGAATACCAAACTGATATTCGAATATTCGGTCAATAAACGAATATTTGAATATTTGTTGCCATCCCTAGTTTATAGCTATTATGATTAAAATCATAAAATTGTGAAAATATTTAAATCCCAAAAATAATGGGAAAAAATATAGACCAAGTAGAGGTTTGAATCTCCTACCCTTTCGGGAATCGGTAGTTAATCATAAGTCGGCGACCTTAACCTGACGACTACTGGCTGTTTATGTGGATATAATTATATATCTGTATTGAAGTCTTTATCAGTCAAACATTTGAATGTAATAATTATTAAATTAATTCGCTCTTCAGCGATGCCGCTACAGCGATACACTATTGAAACTACATGTATCAACATGAACTAGTAATATATAATTATATATCACAGGAGATAGATTAACTATATGAAATAATAAACAAAACAATCCAATCATGACCAATGGCTATAATTAGCGCTTGGCTCACCTGAAAATAGTTCCTGTGGTAGTGGTGTATATTGATTATTTCCCTTGCCAAAAGTAGTTCACTGATTTATTAATTTCAGATAAGGTGTGTTTGCTAAGTTCAAATGGTGGTTCACACTGTAGCTCCAATATTTTCCAATATTCTCCAAATTTCGGCCACTTTGCTCTGAAATTTCTATCAACTTTCAGTGTCATTTATGGAAGATATGACTGATTTTTAAAATCAATATCGGCAAAATACAATGATGTCTGTTCTGAAATTTATGTCAGTTTTCAACATAATTTATCGTGTTTATAGAAGTTGATTGACATTTGTATTTTAATGTCTGCCACAAATTAATTTGCTAAATTCCCAATAATTTCTGAATCCACGATTGCACACTGGTTAGGCCGAACGCTTGGTCGACAGATGCAACGAATATCCGTAGTCAGATAAAATGGCCGAAAAGGAAGCAGTTTTTGAGTTAAGCGTTGTATTTATATTTATATTTATGATATATAAACAAATTCAGCCTCATGATTGGTCTTACGGAATGCCCCCAAGTATCCACCGTCTGTAAATACTGCTTTTGAAGCTGTGTAAGTGGAATTGATGGAGAAATGCAAAACCAAATTTGGGTTGTCAACAACAAAACATGGAAATATTTATCAAAGTAGCACAAAATGGCCCTGTATGCCCATTTATCGTACACATATGTGACCCCCGGCATTGGAAATCATTGGATACATGTAGAGAAATACAATTTGAGACACCTGCCGACAAAACAACACATTGCATGCAGAATATTGACATTTTTTGCTGCAACGATGGGCAATGCCGATTAACATGCAATGCATATGCTGCCGATGCAGTATCAATTGATATGTGGAAGAAAAATAATAACATATAAATGCTTCAGGGAAAGCATACGCTGTGGATTCATACCATTGTAACCGCCGCGAATAAAACAAAGAATGTATCTAATTTGTCAAAATCGGCCAGCTATAATTGTTTGTTATCTACGCGTCAATCACTGGATGCTGTAATGCTGGATGAACACGTAAGACATATGCCTAAAGACATATTATTCGTTCAATTGATACTGCATCGGCAGCATATGCGTTGCATGTCAATCGGCATTGCCCATCGTTGCAGTAAAAAAATGTCAATATTCTGCATGCAATGTGTTGTTGTGTCGGCAGGTGTCTCAAATTCTATTTCTCTACATGTATTCAATGATTTCCAATGCCGGGGGTCACATATGTGTACGATAAATGGGCATACAGGGCCATTTTGTGCTACTTTGAAACAAAATTCCACGTTTTGTTGTTGACAACCCAAACTTTGTTTTGCATTTCTCCATCAATTCCACTTACACAGCTTCAAAAGCAGTATTTGCAGACAGCGGATACTTGGGGGCATTCCGTAAGACCAATCATGAGGCTGAATTCGTTTATATATCATAAATATAAATATAAATACAACGCTTAACTCAAAAACTGCTTCCTTTTCGGCCATTTTATCTGACTACCGCGCGTTCCAAAACGTATGGATATTCGTTGCATCTGTCGACCAAGCGTTCGGCCTAACCAGTGTGGATTGCACCCAGGCAACACAATACACAGACGAAATTTGTGTGTTGCACTGTGTAAAAAATATATAGCGCTCAGCCGAGTTGACATCATTCAGCACAAGGCTGTAAACTTTGACCTTTAAGCTATGTTTTGCAATTGCACCGATTGACAGTAAATGGTGTTGAATAGTTGACACAAAATTCAGAGCTCATGCGGAATTGAAATCAGCGATGGGGAGAACAGACACTTATTAAAATGTAGACTGTGTGTATTGGGATAGGATTATAACGTGTAGCCCCTATTGATTGTTTGGTTCCCAGCTGTGGCGACATTTCAACTCTGTCTCAGCTCGGGTCAATGTTAACCCTTTCAACCCTATAAATAACCAGCATGACATAAAGTCAACATTTGCAAACAGTTGTTGATCAAGATGAGTCGGCTTATTAGGAGTTTACCTTGTCACGCTCAACCACTTTTTGATGAAAAATATTCATCATAAAATAGGTGAACTTGTCCAAATATTAGCGGGAGTCGGTCAATTTCGACTATTTAGGGGTGAAAGGATTAATCAATAAATTATGGTCACGTGCCCTGACTATATACGTGGAGGATCCAATATAATCTGACGTTTTCGCCTCCCGATTTCAAAGTCTCGCAATTTGGCCTCACGTTTGCGCAATCTCATGTATTGGATTGAGAATGCGTAAATGCAAGATTGTAACATGGCCCTAACAGGACATGGTGTGTTTATACGTTTTAGTAGGCGATTCTCATATTTTCTCATATTTTGTCAAAATATCTTTATCTAATAAACTTGTTTTGGCAGCATATGAGAATCCTCTCCTCAGACGATTTTTATGTGTCCTGTTAAATGAATTTCTGCATTTCCTCTGGAATGTGCGTGGCGAATGTTTTAGCGCAGCATTTGTACTACAAACATGACGTGATAATTATAGCTCCCGATAGGTGTCGGCATGCCCCTTTGATATGGACATGCACGTGCGGTAATATCGTCGCGAAAACATATCAATTAGGATTAAAGGTAATTGACTTGATTATTAAATAGGCGTATTAACCTGATTAAAGGTATTAAATGCACTAACATACTAATAATAATCCTTTCATGGACTCTGAATTGTAATTGAATACAATTGCCGGAAAAAATCACGAAGCAAATAATTACGCGATGACTACCATTTCTGGCGATTTTTTTTAATATAATGTTTTTTTTATCCCCCGCCCCCCTTTTTCTGTTTTTTTTGGGATCCACGTGAGATCCGCGCTATAATGTAGATCGTGATATATAGCGGAATATTGGAGCTCCAGTGTAACAACTTATACCTCGAAGATGAAATAAGAAAATTATTTAGAATTCTCATTAAAGAAAATGGTATGTACCCAGCCATTCAAGGGTTAATACTAATAAAATGGCTTGAGGTGTATATAAGTTGAAAATTCTATCCGTTGTCAGTGAGAAGTTCCTGGTCTGCCCGATGAAGCATGCAGCCGTTGCCATGGATACACAGGGAAGCCACAAACTGATTCCTCTTGACGACGACGTAAGTGGGAAAATAGCTGTGAAAATGGTCTAAAGTGTGAAATTGGTTGCAAATTGGCTAAAAAGGTGTGAAATCTTTTTATGCCCCACCAAGATAGACCTGACACTTGGTATGTAGCTTCCTTATGTATGTAGATGCGCCAAGTTTATTAAGATTTTTTATTTCGACCTCGGTTCATCGATTATCTCCCCTTTTCGACCTAGAATTTGGCATTTTTGCCTTGTAACTCGTAAAACTTTTAAACCCTAATCGCTACACATCTGAAACTTGGTATGTAGCTTCCTTATGATGACTATATGTGCAAAATTTATTTTGATTTATTATTCGACCCCCAGGTCATGGATTATCTCCCATTTTGGACTTGGAATTTTGCCTCGTTTATTACCATCGAATGTGGAGCATTCGTGTTCTATGAACATATAGTTACCACTTTGTCCGCCGGCTGGCTATATCTCTGTGACCGCTTGTGATATCAACTTGAAACGTCACATACACATTGATCACCATTTATTGTGATTAATAAGCATACTACACCAATACCCAGGATCAAGGACTTTGAATTTCAATCCAGGCGTCATCAGGGAGCATTTGTCGGATTTACCGACCATCTAGTTTAAATTGTTGTGTAGGTGGGGTTACAAATGACTGAAATGGTCGGGAATAAGTTGAAAATTACAAAAAATGTGGGAAATTGGTTAAAAATGGCTGAAATTGGTAGATAAATGGCTGGAAATTGGGGAAAATGGTTGAAAAATTACTGAATGACTGAATGACTAAAAGAGTAGAAATGCAAATAGTAAGGAAATTGTTCACCATGTCAATAAATGGGTTTTCATCCACGAATCGGACGCTAATGCCATTTTGGTGGATAGTTTACAAAGTATTGTCAAATTATTGTTCAATGTTGTCACCATGCAGCCCTGGCGTCGCCCAAATGAATGTCGCACATTGCTGACGTCATCCAAATTAAAACGATGCTATGACATTATAATAAGCACGTTGACAACCATTGAAAACAATATACATCAAACTTATTCATTATTTTTTATTCCAGTAATGGTAAGGAATATAATTGTTAGCAGTAATATTGATCTATAAGAACATTTGTTGTTGCTAGATGTGAGACGAGCGCTTCTAGGGTGAGACAAGCAGCGCTCCAGATAAGCTACGTATTTCCTTAAATACCCAATTAAATTTGCCAAAAACCCAATTGAAATCAGAAGTAGCGAGTATCAAAAAAGAATAAAAACATTATGGTACCTTTATCATTCTGCGGGAAACAATAGACAGACCACAAATATAGCATATTCTTATTTTCCATGAAAACACATCAGACATGTTTTTATTTCGAAGCAAACTATTCAATAATTGCTGTCTGTTGATGCGTAAACAGTAGTGTAATTTCATTTTACCCAATTAAAATTTTGAAATACCCAATTGCTTCAGAAATTATGGAGTGACAATACTCAATTACTAATTCCTTATCTGGAGCCCTGGACAAGGAAATCTCACATGGGCTTGACATTATGGATATCCTTGTCTTGGGGCACCTGGTGGGTGAGAAATTACTAGCTCTATTCATTATGGCTTTGTGTCTTCCAGTCAGACCTGAACATTGTTGCGTCATATGACAGGAAGGGAAGGTATCTCTACACCGGCAATGCGAAGGGAAGGGTAAGTATTCTTCGCTATAACGTACAACAAATTTGTATGAACTTAACCCTGCACTAATTGTTAATGCTACCATGCATATAGTGTTTGGACAGTGAGTTTAGTTAAGAAGTTTGCCGGGGTTTCTCCAATCTGCCTCCGGGGGTATTTGTGTGTCCACAATTTTTGTGCCCCCTGTCTAGGTAGAGCCAGAGGCATATATAGTGTTTGGACTGTGTGTCCAACAGTCCGTGTGTCCGTCCAGCACATTAAGAAGTTTGCCAGAGCTGCTCAATTCTAGCATAACTTCTATATCCCTTGAAGGATTACTTAAATACTTCAACATCTCATACGCATGGATAAATGACACACATCCCTGCTGCCCATAATATCACATTGACCTTTTGACCTTCACAAGTTTGAACTTTTTCACACATTAAGAAGTTCGCCAGAGTTTCTCATTTCTGTCGTAACTTCTATATCCCTTGATGAATTACTTTAATATTTCAATACATCATACTTGTGGATAAATACAACACATCCATGCTGCCCTTATTATGACCTTGACCTTTTGACCTTGACAAGTTTGAACCTTTTCACACATTAAGAAGTTTGCCAGAGATTCTCAATTCTGTCATAACTTCTGTATCCCTTGATGGATTACTTTAATATTGCAATCTATCATACTTGTGGACAAATTCCATACTTCCATGCTGCCCTTAATATGACCTTGTCTTTTGACATTCACAACTTTGAACATTTTCACACGTCAAGAAGTTTGCCAGTTTCTCATTTCTGTCACAACTTTTATATTCCTAGAACGATTGCTTAAATATTTAATACAGCAGACTTGTGGACAAATGCCACACATTCATGCTGCATTTAATATATATGACCTTTTGACCTTCATAACTTAAACTTGTTCACACATTAAGAAGTTTACCGGAGTTTACATAAGACTTGTGCACAAATGTCACACATCCATGCTGTGCTTAATATGATCTTGATCTTTTGACCTTCACAAGTGTGCGCATTAATACTTAGTACTTTTTTGTCGAGCCCGCTTGCGGAAAGCGAGACATAGTGATCACAATGACGTCCGGGTGTCCGTGTGTCCGTCCGTCCGTCCGTCCGTCCGTCCGAAATATGCGTCAAAGTTTTTTAAATACCTTATATCTCTGCAGTCCTATGTCACATTGACTTGAAACTTCATATGCTTATTAGTGATGATCCATATATTCATGCTGTATCCCACTCATGCGGGCCCTGTGCCCAAGGTCAAGGTCAAATGACTTGAAAGTTTGCAGTCCGAAATCTGGGTTAAAGTTTTTAAATACCTTATATCTCTGCAATCCTAAGTCACATTGACTTGAAACTTCATATGCTTGTTAGTCATCATCCATATATTCATTCTGTGTCCCACTCATGCGGCCCCTGTGCCCCTATGTCAAGGCCAAATGACTTAGAAGTTTGCATTAAAGTTTCTGTCAAAATTTGCTTTAAAGTTTTCACATACCTACTATCTCTGTAACCGTAGGTCAGATTTGCTTTAAACTTTGTATGCTTATTGGGCATCAAACTTCAAATAAATACACTCTAAGACCATCAAATGCCTCGGCATGTATGTACAGGTCATTCCCGTTATCTCGAAGTCCAATGGACTGATGAAAATATATCGACATATTCGAACTTCGAGATAACAATTTGCCAAATTTATCGGAAAAAAATCTGAACAAAATCGCTTCAGAAATGCCTCATTACTTTATTTCCGGGTTTTCTTAAATCGCGGCTTGAGTTTATTCTAAGCTGTTTTCGTAATTAACAGACGATTTACTTATTGCTCACTGCAGCTCCATTATAATGCGATCGCGTATAGCGCGATCTCCATTATAACGCGGGTCTCGTGGATCAAAAAAAAATATTAAAAAAATACAAATGTAGAGAAAAAAGAAGAAAAAAAAAAACAAAGAAAAACATCGAAAAAAAATTGTCGGACGTCGTAGTCATCGTGTAATTAGTTCATTCGTGATTTCTGTAAGTTTATTCAAACAACGACATTCAAACTCCATGAAAGGATTATTATTAGTATGTTAGCAAATGTAATACCTTTAATCAGGTAATCATGTTAATAGGCATATTTATTAATCAATCAAAGGAGCATGCCGACTCGTGTCTGGAGCTATAATTATCATGCGATGTTTGTGACAGTCATCAAAGTACAACTACTGCGCTAAAGAATTCGCCAGTGTGTATAAATAATGATAGACCTGGTTTACATGTCATACCGGGTTCATATCATTCTACTATGTCGGCTCCAAACACACCAACTACGCGACAAGCTAGATATCATCGATCGTATACGCGGCGGCCAGAGTTGCTCGGGATGTCAGCATCGCAGAATCTACGATACGTGGGTGGTTGAGACAAGGCAAAGCTGCGTACTGCGTCTGGAGGCATGGAAGAAGGCTGCCAAGATAGGAAGAGGCATCGTGGCGCCAGAGACAACGACCTAGACACTGCCGTCATGACGTGGTTCATGCAATCCAGAGCTGAGGGCGTCCCATTATCCGGCCCAGTCATCCAAGGTCAGGCTATGAAATTCAACAACATGTTGAATCCCGACGACGACAACAATTTCACTGGCAGCATTGGTTGGCTACGTGGATTCAAGGAGCGTCATGGGATAAGCCAGGCGACCATACGAGGGGAACAACGCTCTGCTGACGACACCGCCGCCGATGCGTATCCAGCAATGTATCGCAGTTTCCTTCCTGCCCAAGAACACAACATCACGTATTCGCCTCTGGACATGGGCGTCATCGCAACGACGAAACGCAATTACCGCCGACACCTAATCACCGCGATCATCAACACGGATTGTACGCTGACGGACTACGTCAAGAAACTCAACATCAAGGAGGTGATTCACCTTGTTCGCGGCGGCATGGGATGACGTCAGTGCTCGTGGCATCAATGGCTGATGGAAGAAGGGGCTTGGAGACGCATTCCCAACTCAGGACACGGGACGTCGCTAGCGATGACGACTTCGATGGATTCGACGAACAGGACCTACGCATGGCTGAGTGACGGGCACTTGAATACAACGGGTTCAATGACGCCGACATCACATCAGCGCGTCGTGCCTTGGGTGACGTCACTGGCGATGCCATAGCGGAGTGGTTATGCGTGGACAGTGATGTGGTCACAACGGAGATATTGACCGACGATCAGATCGTGAACCAGACCAAATATGGACTTTCGTCGGCGGATTCAGATGATGAACCTGCCACGATTGAGCCACCGCCGGTGATGTCTGATGTGATCACGGGGCTCGAGAAAGGGCTCCGATGGCTCGAGTCGTCAACATCCGGTACATGAGAAATATTATCTGTCAGGCCAAGGCTGATGCCAGAGACACCCTTAAACAGCGCAAATTGACATCGTTTTTTACTAGAACTTTGATTATTATAGACAGTAGAGTGAGCAGCACATTTTAAAAAAAAACATTAAATGAAAAAATAAATAATGTGACAATGTTACCAACTCGTTTACTACAATTACAATTACATGTACATGTATACTTATGGGGCCTTATGGTGACAAACGTAGATCCAGATCAGCCTGTACATATGTACATATGTACAGTCTTGCCAGGATCAACCTTGTTCACCATACCACCAATGTAACACCTGATCAGAAGCTACACTGGTCACAAATCCCATGAGCACCATTTCTCCAGTCACGTAAATGTACCACTTTTTGTCACCAAGTAATGTCAATGTTATGAGACATATATCCGTGTTAACACATAATTGTTGCTAATAAATGGTGGCGTGTTCAGTCGCCTTTCTCTACTTTACTCCCAGGTGTAATATTTAGCGTTCTATAAATAGACTGGTGTTTCAGCATTATCTGGGTATGGGATCACGTGGTCTATTGTTTACACTGCAGCCCACGGCAATCATGATGTCTCGTTTAAATCGTAAATTTCATTCATCAATATGACTGTTGCAGTGTAAACAATAGATCACGTGACCCCACATCCTGAGATTATGCACGTATCAACAGCTAATCGTCCGCATGAATAGGCAGGACACGTGACCATTATTTATTATCAATTAATCCTTTTAAGCGCCCGTTGATCGCGAGCAGTATACATTGTCTTGTCTATCGCGAGCACTATACACATAATAAGCATGATTTTATATATAACTCATATGTTTAATACATTAATACAAGTTTGTATGTCATAGACATTATTAATAATTACTAATTTTATATGGGTCCGTTGCTAATGGAATTCCCGCAATAGTTGGTAACCGAAATGCGGATGATACCAGTTCCTGTGCATGTCCCGAAATTTTATAACTTGAAATCTTGGACCCAGACCATCGCGTTATAATGGAGCTGCAGTGTGCTACACCGTTTAATTCATTTTTCTGTTAAAAGAGATTTGATATCACATTAAGTTTAATTGATTAATTATGGTTTTAAGTGAATTGCTTGAACTGGTCATGCAACTTTAAACACATTTTAGCGGCGGCGGTGTCTTTGGTTTCTATAGACGTGTGAAAACTTACCCGAGATAATCGCGCTGATTCAGACTTGGCGGCGTCGGGCGCTAAATTTTTGCATCGACATATCAGAATACAAATGTGAAACATACTATCGGGACTCGATTTCCACTTCGACTAAACCGATATATCGACATATCCGATATCGAGTTATCAGGAGTAAAATATATGATCTATATAGGGAATTCTGCCGGGACCTCGGACGTATTTCGAGATAAGCAGGTATATCGAGATAAACGTTATCGAGATAACGAGATTCAGCTGTATTTCACAGGTGTGTGTATTTGATGAAGGCACACACAAGTTAAAGGCCTCGTACAGAGTCACCACAGGCACCATGAATACGACGGCTATAAAATCTCTCGAGTTTGCCAGGAGGGGCGAGTAAGTAGCTATTAAATTTCTAAAATTATTATTGTCAGTTACATTTGTAAATGTGTTAATGTGTCTATCAAATTTACAAATGTACGTCCTATTACTTGAATAAAGCTTTGTATGTAAATGGGATTACATGTATATTGAATTATATGTGCAGAATGTCCTGTGCATAGCTGAAGGGGTCAGTGGAAAGAAGGCTTACAACATGAGGGAGAAGGGTAAATTCATTGTTACAGATGTGTGGATAACTCTATTGTAGAGTATTAGACTTAAATACTGGAAGTTGTGGGTTTTATACCCGCCCAAGGCAAGAAAAACTTTTTCCGATAAGACTTTAAACGAAGGTTTCATCTCTACTATAGTTGACCGTAGCTGTTTCTGGAATGTTAAACGCTTCAACTTTGAAGGCACATGCCCACACAGCAGGCACCAAATGTTTCTTTATAGGAATTAAATAAGTGTATAATTGTGTCACTATTCCACCAGTTCTAAAAATGTGCCTTCTGTATAGATATCATCATTTATTATATGCCTACCCATGAAATACATAGTTATACGATGTAAATAAAAGTCATATGTTCTCATCGATGAAATTACCCGGCCTAACATGACCTTAGCTGTTGATAGGCCGTTAAACACCAATAAACAAAACTCATCAATGAAATAAACAACTTCCGGTGAAAATACAACTACTTCTGCTATCTATATTCATAACGCGCACCTGCAGTGCCGGACTGCAAATAGGCTGCAAATACACATTCATTACCATATACAGTCTAAAAAACTACTAATTTCCATGTAGCGGTATATAATAAATAGAATATTCAGATTTTTGCAACAAATATGTCATATATGTTAATCTTGTGGTGTGCAATGTCCATATTTCACTCGTGCCTAACGGCACTCGTGAAATATGGACATTTCACACGACTCAATGAACATATATATGTCATATTCGTTGCAAAAATATGAATATCCTCTATTTAGTAATTATGCCTCCCCCATATATGGGGAGACGTATTGTTTTTGGCATGATTGTCCGTCTGTCTGTCCGTCCATCTGTCACAAAAAATTTGTGTAGCGTGTTTCTCTAAAAGCATTTGAGTTGGAGTCGCAAAATTGTACAGGAATATTTGTCATCATGTGAAGTTGCGCACCTGGGGTTTTAGATACGGATTCATCCAGTATTCACAGTTATGGCCCTTGACTTAGTGAAACGTGGCGATTTTCAACTTGTGTCGCACATAACTTATAAACTATTTGAGCTACAGTCATGAAACCTTATAGGAATATTTGTCATCATGTGAAGTTCCGCACCTGAGGGTTTACATGTAGATGCGGATTCATCCAGTATTCACAAAGTTATGGTCCTTGACTTTGTGAAAAGTGGCTATTTTCTACTTGTGTCGCACATAACTGTAAAACTGTTTGAGCTACAGTCATGAGACATTATTATGCTTACGGTCACAGCTTACAGACTCGCGTGATATGCACATTCGGAACACCTTGATTTCAAGGTGTTCACCTGTGATTTGTACAGGTAAAAACCCGTAGGCAAGAACTTCTCACTTGCCAAACGCTTTCAAATACGCTGCCACTCAATTACTTGTGGATGACAAATGAATATAAATCGTCAGTCAGTGCCTATTTTGTCAAACTCAAACCATATTTTAACCCCTGACCTTTGTCCGAAATAGATAATAGAGCTTACTATGGACTGTTTTGAATTGACCTTATAGAGCTTACTATGGACTGTTTTGAATTGACCTCATGCTGAAATTTGTGATCCGTGCAAATACCTTGTTCTATTAATACATTTCCGGTATCACATTACTAGTACACAAACTGATGCTATCAATAGACATGATTTGATGATGTCGGAGAAAGCCCTATTGTCATGTGATTTGTGTCACAAATGGACTGGTTCCCTGTGCTTTGGTTGATGCACTATCCTAAAGCAGAACGTAACGTCTTAACTATACTCCAGTTGGCCCTAAATGAAACGCAAACACATACTTATATCTGCTGGTTGCGATCTTTACTGCATGAGTCGAGATGGACAGTACACAACCCACGGTGGTCCCTGCGGTAAAACTAGAGACAACCCTCTAGGACCAAATCCACTCTAGAAAGCACGGGACCCACACATCTATACATGTACAATAACATACATTACATTTACATATCTAATCATATCACTCATATGAGAAAACTGCCTGTTTATGCAGTGACTGCTATCGTAAGAATAATGTTACACGCCTTACAGCCCGCACACCACGTGATAACAACCAGTCCTACTCGCTGCACGTGCTACACTTCCGTGTATTGAAGACAACAGTTTTCCACTATGCTTGAGCGCACCGCGGAAAACTATTAGCATTCAAGCGAAATATATAAACAGGAACCAGTTCATGTCACTTAATTTGTCATTGTTTACACTTTAGTGTTACACATGTTTTTAGCCTTGGTCTGAAATTTACTCACCAACAACAATTAACATTACGGGTGACGGGTGACAAAGACCTTTGTTATCTTCAGTGCACCTATAGAGACGGTCAATACAAAAAACATGTCTACATATTGCCATATTAGTTTATAGTATGTACATACAGGTACATATATATGGTATACACTGAAATAAATATTTTATATAGCACCTCCCCTAAGAGACCACCTGTCTTACAAGACCAAAAAATTATTCTCCTCTGAGTGGTCTCTTAAGACAGGTTCTGTAACTGAAAAAACATTTGAGCTACAGTCATGAAACCTTATAGGAATATTTGTCATCATGTGAAGTTGCGCACCTGGGGTTTTAGATGTGGGTACATCCAGTATTCACAGTTATGTTCCTTGACTTAGTGAAAAGTGGCTATTTTCAACTTGTGTCGTACATAACTGAAAAACTATTTGAGGTACAGTCATGAAACCTTATAGCAATGTTCATCAACATGTAGAGTTGTGCATCTGGTGATTTTGATGCAGATTCATAGAGTATGGGCGGAGTTATGGCCCTTGACTTATTGAAAATTGCTGATTTTTAGCTTGTGCCGCCGGTAACTCAGGCATGAAACTATATAGGAATGGTAATCAGCATGTGTAGTTGTGCACCTGGGGTTTTGTCTGTGGATCATTTAGTAAGGATGGAGTTATGACCATTGACTTAGAGAAAATAGGCAATTTTATCGGCATCACAAATTTCATTTGTGTCGCGCTTATTTCCAAAAGTGTTAGTTCGAGTTCAGAAATTTTACAGGAATGTTTGTCACTATGTGAAGTTGTGCACCTGGGGTTTTTGATGCGGATTCATGTAGTATTGGCAGAGCTATGGCCCTTGACAAGTGAAAATTGCATATGGTGTCTCTTTTTATTAGCGAAGCTCATGTGAGCTATTGTTACCGCAATGTGTCCGTCATCTGTCGTCGTCCGTCGTCGTCCGTCCGTCGTCGTCCGTCGTCCGTGAACATTTTCAAACGTCTTCTCCTCGGTAACCATTGGGTGTATAGTCACCAAACTTCATGATCATGGTCCTTAGGTAGGGTGATTACAAAATTGTTAAAATGACGTCATTAAGTAATCCAAGATGGCCGCCGTCTAAAAATAGCACAAATTCTTAAAAAATCTTCTTCTCAAGAACCGCCAACCGGATTTCGACAAAACTTGGTAGGAATGATCGATGTACATTGCTCTTTCAAAGTTGTTAAAATGGTGACCCCGGGGTCAAAAATGGGCGTGCCCCGTGGGGTAAAATTTTATTTTTGACTGAATATGGTCATGTCGTATATCAAATTGAAGGTATCAATGAGGCGATCACTCTGGTGCATTTTTTATCGAAATCGGATTGTTATGTCATCCAAGATGGCCGCCGAAATGTCAAATAGAGATTTTATTAGAGATTTCAAAATTCTTCTTCACATGAACCGCTTGGCCCATGGTAGCCAAACTTAAAAGTTATGGTCCATGGGTGAAGCCTTTTCAGATTTGTTAAAATGGAGGTCATCGCTAATCCAAGATGGCCGCCATCTAAAAATAGCATAAATTCTTAAAAAATCTTCTCATGAACCGCTAGCCGGATTTTGACGAAACTTGGTAGGAATGATCGATGTACATTGCTCTTTCAAAGTTGTTAAAATGGTGACACCGGGGTCAAAAATGGGCGTAGCCCGTGGGGTCAAATTGGGGTCAAATTTTATTTTTGACGGAATATGGTCAATTCATATATCAAATTGAAGGTATCAATGAGGCAATCACTCTGGTGCATTTTTTGTCGAAATCGGATTGTTATGTCATCCAAGATGGCCGCCGAGGGGTCAAAAGGTCGTTCTTTTATTAGAGATTTCAAAATTCTTCTTCACATGAACCGCTTGGCCCATGGTAGCCAAACTTAAAAGTTATGGTCCATGGGTGAAGCCTTTTCAGATTTGTTAAAATGGAGGTCATCGCTAATCCAAGATGGCCGCCGTCTAAAAATAGCATAAATTCTTAAAAAATCTTCTTCTCATGAACCGCTAGCCGGATTTCGACGAAACTTGGTAGGAATGATTGATGTACATTGCTCTTTCAAAGTTGTTAAAATGGTGACCCCGGGGTCAAAAATGGGCATGGCCCGTGGGGTCAAATTGGGGTCAAATTTTATTTTTGACCGAATATGGTCATGTTATATATTAAATTGAAGGTATCAATGAGGCTATCACTCTGGTGCATTTTTTGTCGAAATCGGATTGTTATGTCATCCAAGATGGCCGCCGAAATGTCAAAAGGTCGTTCTTTTATTACAGATTTCAAAATTCTTCTTCACATGAACCGCTTGGCCCATGGTAGCCAAACTTGAAAGTTATGGTCCATGGGTGAAGCCTTTTCAGATTTGTTAAAATGGAGGTCATCGCTAATCCAAGATGGTCGCCGTCTAAAAATAGCATAAATTCTTAAAAAATCTTCTTCTCATGAACCGCTAGCTGGATTTCAACGAAACTTGGTAGGAATGATCGATGTACAATGCTCTTTCAAAGTTGTGAAAATGGTGACCCCGGGGTCAAAAATGGGCGTGGCCCGTGGGGTCAAATTTTATTTTTGACCGAATATGGTCATGTTATATATCAAATCGAAGGTATCAATGAGGCGATCACTCTGGTACATTTTTTGTCGAAATCGGATTGTTATGTCATCCAAGATGACCGCCAAAATGTCAAAAGGTCGTTCTTTTATTAGAGATTTCAAAATTCTTCTTCACATGAACCACTTCGCCCATGGTAGCCAAACTTAAATGTTATGGTCCATGGGTGAACCCTTTTCAGATTTGTTAAAATGGAGGTCATCGCTAATCCAAGATGGCCGCCGTCTGAAAATAGCATAAATTCTTAAAAAATCTTCTTCTCGTGAACCGCTGGCCGGATTTCGACTAAACTTGGTAGGAATGATCGATTTACAATGCTCTTTCAAAGTTGTGAAAATGGTGACCCCGAGGTCAAAAATGGGCATGGCCCGTGGGGTCAAATTGGGGTCAAATTTTATTTTTGACCGAATATGCTCATGCCATATATCAAATTGAAGGTATCGATGAGGTGATTGCTCTGGTGCAATATTTGTCGGAATCGGATGATTATGTCATCCATGATGGCCACCAAAAGGTCCATTTATTCAAGATTTTGAACGTCTTTTTCTCAGGAACCACATGGCCGATGCTGGCCAAACTTCATAGGAAGTTAAGATCCTTGGGTGAAGCATTTTCAGATTTTGTAAAATGAGAGTCATCGCTTAATCCAAGATGACCGCCATCTAAAATAGCTTTTTTAAAACACATGAACTCAATGTCACATTCTCCTCTGGTGTTCATGGAGTCAGGTGAGCGAATTAGGGCCATCATGGCCCTCTTATTTAATTATCTCCCAATATACAGCTAGCTGTTGGTGTGGGGGAGACATATGTTTTTGTCTGAAAAACAACCCTAGTATTTATTTTACTGATAGTGACTCGGTGGTATCAAGCTATTTTCATATGCAAAAAAATAATATTTTCGACAGATTATAAATTACGATCTTTGAACATCGAAAAATAAGTACAGAAAATAAATAGTAATGTCCTTTAATATTTTAAGGAAACACGGTTATCGCCCCTGATATCAGTGTGGAAATGATAGAAAATGTATAACAATGCCAATCAATATGTGGGGTAATGGTGAATGAATGTTTATTTTGCCCCAAAATGTCTCAGATGATGTCTCTGATATAAAGAACATTTTTGTGCCTACTGAGTGGGCATGTACCTTTAATCTTTATCGCATTCTGTCATTTACCTGCAATTGATATCTTCACAATGATATTTATCTGCAAATATTCTGAACCACAGTCAATCAATGATATTACGGTTTTAACAATCTTGACAGAATATGGTCATGTCACATATCAAATTGAAGGTATCAACGAGGCGATCACTCTGGTGCATTTTGAACGTCTTTTTCTCGGGAACCACATGGCCGATGCTGGCCGATGCTGGCTGCTGGCCGAAGCTGGCCAAACTTCATAGTAAGTTAAGATCCTTGGGTGAAGCATTTCCAGATTTGGTAAAATGAGTCATCGCTTAATCCAAGATGACCGCCATATAAAAATAGCAAAAATTTTTAAAACACATATGAACTCGATGTCACATTCTCCTGGTGTTCATGGAGTCAGGTGAGCGAATTAGGGCCATCATGGCCCTCTTGTTGGTTTTCTTCATTACTAAATAGGGAACAAATGATACAGAAATGTAACAAATTTAAACATTCACTTATTTGAGCTGCAAAAAGCTTGTTTCGGCTCAACTATATAAAGTGAAATTTCAACTTTATGACAGTATTTTCACTACTCAATTTGAAAATCAATGCATATTTTCACATTGCTGTGCATATTTAGTACTCCCACTTTTGATAATCAATGCGTATTCAGCTAAAATAAGTATGTAAAATACGACAATATGCAGCTTATCTGGAGCTCTGTTACCATGCCCATAATCAATCCAATTTCCCTGGACATTCAAGGCAGTTCACAGAAGTCTGTGCAGGTTAAATGTCATAACATTCTGGTGTAAATTGCACGATGTATGGCGTCACCTTTGTGTGTTTGCAGCGTCACATTATTCTGATAATTCTGCGCATCTCTTAGCGTAGACAAAAATGACGAACAGCATACTGGATCAGCGTAGAAAAATTAGTACTAAGCTTGAAGCAATACTATCCAGTGACAAAATTGCTGCCCCGTTCCATACCTCTCGCGTGGGTAGCAATTTAACCCCATCTTTTTAATGTAACACATGGAAGAGTGATTTTTGCAATCAGTTATCCGGTGTGTTTGATATGTTAGCGATATAAAACTGTCAAAGCTGTATCAATAAATTATTATTAAAGGACATACACATGCAGAAATTGGTCATTGTACCGTGTCAAGGTATTTATCGGACATTTACATATATATCTTGTAAATTTGAAAGCTTCATTTTGTTATGTTGAATGTTGAATAACAACGAGAGAAAAGATGGCTTCCATGGGAAAATGATTTACCTGTCCTATTATTTTTGGCAATTTACTAGTTTTACATCGAAGAATATTGAATATTTGTTTAAAGGTATAAGATATACATTTTACAAAATTTTGACCTACCTGTAACAGGTTTGGGTATGCACTTCGGTAGCCGTAGATAACATATCGGAGGCGCATTATTGTAGCTATTGTTGTAGTTGATACACCCCTGTCGTGTGTCCATAGATGTTTCATAGTTAACCGATAAGCTCACACAGTTATACTGTAAACCAACTAATAGTCCCGCACAAGATACCTTGGCGTTCTTTGCGAGGGATTGAAGATCGCGAACGTAAATCCGAGCGGCGTCTTGATGGCGGCGTCAACATTTCACGTTAAGTTTTTGCGTTTAGCTCAGTTTCCAGAAAACTGTAAGTCCTACTTGGTATACATCAACACTGTGGTGTAACCATCTCACACAGAGGGAGCCTATGTGACCTTCACCTACTTTTCATGGTTCATTGACCTACTTTTCACATGCATTCAACATTAAGTTTTTGCGTTTAGCTCTGTTTCTAAAACTTAACGCTCGGGTTAATTCATTGTAACTTTTGTTTCCCTCAATGGAATGCTTTAATATTCCATACATACATTTGTAACAACATCCTGCATCATTCTACAGAAAGCCCATGATGCCCACTAACGCCAAAGGTCAAGGTCACTGATTTAGAAATTTTCGTGTTTGGAAAAGTTAGCGCTCAGTTTATGCTTTAATATTCCATACATGCATTTGTAACAACATCCCGCATCATTCTACAGAACTAGATGCATTAGGTTTTTACGCTACCAAAAGTGCAAAACAACTTAACGTTACCATGGTAACAAACCTGATAGGTATAACAAATACTTGCGCCATCTAAAGCCAATTACTCACCACTCATGTTCACCGCCGAGCGACGCAAACGTACATCATCACATGTGTCTAAACACAAGGCGCCGCCATACTTATTGTTGTTGCTTGCAACCAATGAAATTCGCCGTAACAAAAACTAAATTATTTCCCAGCATGCTAATTATACACAATAAAAAAAATTATAGAATGAATATTTTTTACCCATCAAATGTGTTTTTATACACAAAAAATATTTTTTATACACATCAAATATGTTTTTATACACAACAAATATTTGTATACACAACAAATATGTTTTATACCCAACAAATATGTTGTTTTTTTTATACCCAATAAATATATTTTTATACCCAATAAATTAATTTTATACACCATAAATAAATTTTATACACCATAAATAAATTTTATACAATATTGCAACGTTTGACATGCCATAGCAAACACAGTAGAATTTGGCGTCTATTTATTAAATTATTATTTTTTATTTTATTTGAATTCCGCGTGAGCGCTGAATTTTGTGACGACACCATTTACAGAAAATATTGGTGATTTTCTAAACGAATATCGGAGAAATGCGGCTATATATTTTGTGTCAATTTTCAACACCATTTACGGAAAAAAATACTGATTTTTTAAAACAATATCGGCACATTTTTGTCGACTTTTCAACACCATTTACGGAAATTATTACTGATTTTCTAAAAACAATATCGGCGAAGGTGTACTGAACTACTTTTTTTTTAAATAACCAGCCGTCTAATATATCTGTATAACCGAGAGTATATCGTTAATTGTATCCCCTGGACTCCGTCGGGGGATACTATGGATTTGACAGCGGGCCGCGTCCGCGTCCGCCGCAGACACTTCTTTTCCGGAGCATAACTCGAACACCCTTTGGAATATTTTCATGAAACTTCACACATGCATAGACCACGTCCCGAAGATGTGTCGCGCACAAGAATGACAACTCTTGCATAGCTAATTTTTTAGTTATCTCCCTTTTTTGTTTCGCGCACTGATTTCGTGTCCGGAGCATAACTCGACCACCCTTTGGAATATTTTCATGAAACTTCACACATGCATAGACCACGACCCGAACGTGTGTCGCGCACAAGAATGACAACTCTTGCATAGCTAATTGTTTAGTTATCTCCTTTTTTTGTTTCGCGCACTGATTGACCATAATTCGACCACCCTTTGGAATATTTTTATGAAACTTCACACATTCAATTAGACCACGAACCGAATGTGTGTCGTGCACAAGAATGACAACTCTTGCATAGCTAATTTTTCAGTTATCTCCCTTTTTTGTTTTCGCGCACTGATTTCCTGTCCGGAGCATAACTCGACCACCCTTTGGAATATTTTCATGAAACTTCACACATGCATAGACCACGACCCGGAGGTGTGTCACGCACAAGAATGACAACTCTTGCATAGCTAATTTTTTAGTTATCTCCCTTTTTTGTTTTGCGCACTCTACAAACTGGACAATAATGCATGAAGACCCGTTTTCTCGTGTGCTCTGTACACCTTACCTGTAGAGAGAACAATAGCCTTCTCCGGTTGAACAATAGTGACTGGGAGAACCATTCACCTGTGCATGTGCTAGCATGTGCAAATATCCAGTCTTGACCACTCTGACCACAGGTAATTTATATAGGTAAATTACTACAATGTATATTACATTTCCGTAAACTGTGTTGAAAATATTATGGCATTATGTTGACCTGTGCAGATATATGTAGATAAATATAGGACTATTAAAAAAAATTCTGGGCTCCAGTAACAAGCATTATTATTTTTAATTTTTAAACTTTTTTTTTCCATTTTTTTTTTTTCATTTTTTTTTCTTCAAAAAATAGCATAAGGTCGTAAGTGCTATATACAGACTATTATATAATAAAACAATTATTGACTAGTGAGCCATAGAATATAATCTGATATTCCATGGCTCACTAGTCAATAATTGTATAATATGTTCGGGCCAGTGAAAATTGCTTTCGGACCCAGGCTATAGGTCAAGGCGGGACAAGGCGAGGCATTTGATTCTGCGGAATTCTTGTTTACTTATCTCCCTTTGTTGTTTCATGCTCCGATTTCGTATCCAGAGCATAACTCGAACACCCTTTGGAATATTTTTTTGCCCCACCACGATAGTGGAGGGGGCATTTAGTGTTACCCTTGTCCGTCTGTCCGTCCGCACACACGAATGGGTACTTGTTGTAAGCGTATGGGGATCTTATTGGGTAGGGTTAGGATAGTGTTGGGTACTCTTGTTGGGTATTTTTATACAGTAGAAACCCAACAAGTATTCATTCGTAGGAACGTGCATCCCGTCCGTCTGTCCGTCCGTCACAAAACTTTAACACTCGGGTAAATGTCTCTTAATTTCTTTATCCTTCGACCGATCTGCTTCATATTTCATATACACATTGCTCTGATGTTTCACTACCGCCCTGTGCCAAATCCACGTTTGTACTGCCCCCGCCAAGCCCAGGGTCAAGATCACATACTTAATGCTTCAAAAACTTTTAACGCTCGGGTAAATATCTTATAATTTCTGTTTTCTTTCATGGATCATCTTCATAGTTCATATACGCATTGCTCTAATGGTCCTCTACTGCCCTGTGCCAAATCCACGTTCGTCCTGCCCCCGCCAATCCCAGGGTCAAGGTCACATACTTGGTGCTTCAAAAACTTTAACGCTCAGGTAAATATCTTATAATTTTTCTTTCCTTTCACGGATCAACTTCATATTTCATATACGCGTTGCTCTAATGGTCCTCTACCGCCCTGTGCCAAATCCACGTTTGTCCTGCCCCCGCCAAGCCCAGGGTTAAGATCACATACTTAGTGCTTCAAAAACTTTAACGCTCAGGTAAATATCTTATAATTTCTGTTTTCTTTCATGGATCAGCTTCATATATGCATTGCTCTAATGGTCCTCTACCGCCCTGTGCCAAATCCACGTTCGTCCTGCCCCCGCCAAGCCCAGGGTCAAGGTCACATACTTGGTGCTTCAAAAACTTTAACTCTCAGGTAAAAGAAAATTTTGACTTGCAATTTGGCCTCATTTATTATCAAAGCGATATGTGGGACATCCGTGTTCTATGAACACATTTTCTAGTTTATTAAACTTCACACATGCATAGAAGACGACCCAAAGGTGTGTCGCACGTAAGAATGACAACTCTTGCGTCGTTAATTTCTTAGTTATCTCCCTTTGTTGTTTCGTGCACTGATTTTGTGTCCGGAGCATAACTCGAACACCCTTTGGAATATTTTCATGAAACTTCACACATGCATAGACCACGACCCTAAAGGTGTGTCATGCAAGAACTCTTGCATCACTAATTTTTTAGTTATCTCCCTTTGTTTTTCCGTCACTGATTTTGTCTCCGGAGCATAACTCGAACAACCTTTTTTCAAACTACTTGTGTATCTGGGGAGGGGGATACACATGCGCTTGTCGACAAGCGTCCATTTCTAGTTGTCATGTTGTGACAGTGAGGTGTTGCGGCACACATCAAAACGACACGTCAATTTCAAAACATTGCCTAAGGGTCAGTCAACATTTACAGCTGTGTGGTGTCATCAGATCAACACCTCGTCACACACGACTGCTCATTATCGATTTTTGTCCACACAAAGCGACGTGTATTTACAACTAGATCTGTGTAATGTGTCGGGTGTAGCCAAAGACCATACATAAATTCGTAATTAGTCACAGATGTAGCCTTAAAATATAATCGATTTCCTTAAATTACGTCCGCAAGTTGACAGATATTTCAGAGCAGACGTCATTGTAATTTGCCGTTATTTATTTCCAAAATTAGCCGTATATTCTGTAAATGGCGTTAAAAGTTGACAATAAATTAAGACCAGATCAGTACGTTAAATCGCTATAGACGACAACTGACGATCCGATGAGAGAGTCTAATACCGTTTACGCGTATCCAATGTTAAATATACATCGTTATTTTTGTATGCCTTTCGTACTTTTTAAAGAGAAATTCAAACCGTTTCTATTATTGGGGAACATAATATCGTGATTAGCACACCGTTTCACTAAGCTGGGGCTACTCAGGGAATGGGATCACACGGTCTATTGTTTACACTGGATTAATGGCGGCCCCCATGAGGTATCAGGTATATCTTATTTTTCAATAATATGACTGTGGTTTCTTCCTTTTAGTGATGACCATGTTCCAGCCGTTAACACTTATTTAGCAGCATTACTTATGTAGTTAGTCTGAACATTCTGCAGAGAAATTTGAATTGGACGGAATCGAGCGTTGTTTAAACTTAGTCCGGTTCATATGCACAGGTCAAAATATGAACTGAAAATGGCGCTTTGTGTGACAGAAATCTGTACGCGGACGAATAAAAGAAATATTTTGTTATAAATATCACATATAGCGAAACAGCGGTAGCATCTACTGTTTTAATAATATGCATACATATTGTAATTAATGTTTAATAGTGATATACTTCTGAATAATATACGATACTATGGTTTATACTCCAGCTGTGTGACTTGCCTCAATATATGCTGGATTAATTAATACTTATATTCATGCGCTTCATGAGAACATCAATACATTTAAAATATACAAATATTACTTAAAGGGGTATCGATATGATACATTTTAATAATATAAATATTGAAAATACACTTTAATAATATAAATATTGAAAATACACATTACAATCGCTTACAACATAAGTTATTGATCGAAAATAGTCACTGCATCGTGACCTATTTGACTGCATTACCTATTGCGCGGGTACCTCATCATACCCCCTGTTTACATAGGTAACTGGGGGTATAGTGAGGTACGCTCGCTAATACAATGTGTGCGTAATGTCGTTTTTAAGCCACTTCTTTTCAAGGTGCCCCTCCACTACGTCATTACGTAATTCAAGATGGCCGCCATCTAAAAATAGCACAAATTCTTCAAAAATCTTGTTCTCAAGAACCGCCAACCGGATTTCGACAAAACTTGGTAGGAATGATCGATGTACAATGCTCTTTCAAATTGGTTAAAATATTGACCCTGGGGTCAAAAATGGGCGTGGCCAGTGTGGTCAAATTGGGTCCAATTTTATTTTTGACCGAATATGGTCATGTCATATATCAAATCGAAGGTATCAACGAGGCGATCACTCTGGTGCATTTTTTGTCGAAATCGGATGGTTATGACAAAAGGTCGTTCGTTTATTAGAGATTTCAAAATTCTTCTTCACATGAACCGCTTGGCCCATGGTAGCCAAACTTAAAATTTATGGTCCATGAGTGAAGCCTTTTCATATTTGTTAAAATGGAAGTCATCGCTAATCCAAGATGGCCGCCGTCTAAAAATAGCATAAATTCTTAAAAAATCTTCTTCTCATGAACCGCTGGCCGGATTTCGACGAAACTTGGTAGGAATGATCTGTGTACAATGCTCTTTCAAAGTTGTCAAAATGGTGACCCCCAGGTCAAAAATGGGTGTGGCCCGTGGGGTCAAATTGGGGTCAAATTTTATTTTTGACCGAATACGGTCATGTCTGTATCAAATTGAAGGTATCAAAGAGGCGATCGCTCTGGTACAATTTTTGTCGAAATTGGATGGTCATGTCATCCAAGATGGCCGCCGAAAGGTCAAAAGGTCGTTCTTTTATTAGAGATTTCAAAATTCTTCTTCACACAAACCGCTTGGCCCATGGTGGCCAAACATCGCAGTTATGGTCCATGGGTGAAGCCTTTTCAGATTTCAAGATGGCCGCCGTCTAAATAGCACAAATTTTTTAAAAATCTTCTCATGAACCACCAGCCGGATTTCGACGAAACTTGGTAGGAATGATCGATGTAGAATGCTCTTTCAAAGGTGTTAAAATGGTGACCCCGAGGTAAAAAATGGGCGTGGTCCGTGGGGTCAAATTTTATTTTTGACCGATTATGCTCATATCATATATCAAATTGAAGGTATCGATGAGGTGATTGCTCTGGAATCGGAATCGGATGATTATGTCATCCATGATGGCCGCCAAAAGGTCAATTTATTCAAAATTTTGAACGTCTTTTTCTCAGGAACCACATGGCCGATGCTGGCCAAACTTCATAGTAAGTTAAGATCCTTGGGTGAAGCATTTTCAGATTTGGTAAAATGAGCTCAATGTCACATTCTCCTCTGGTGTTCATGGAGTCAGGTGAGCGAATTAGGGCCATCATGGCCCTCTTGTTTTATATACCAATTAATTGACAAACAACAATATGAACATTACATACATGTATTCAATAGACAATATGTCACTCACTTGCAAGGAAATAAAGTTGTATTTACATAATGAGTAACATATAATACAAGAAACAGAATAGTACATGTTTTAAACGAAACGAAATTGACACTGTCACTCGCAGTCAAGTCTCGTGAAGAAGTCCTTCGTCTAGGGTCGAGTTGAGAGTGGGTGGTAGCGTTGTATCTTCGCAGGTGTCGTCTTCGTCGTCCTCGTCGGCTGCCATCGTCGATTTTGGCGGGAGACAATGTCGTCATCCGTGATCTGCTGGCTGGTTGGAAGATCCTCATCAAGCGTCCTGAAGGCGTCCATGGCAGTCAGTACTAGCACTGATAGTGGTGTGTCATCGTCGGAATCATACTCGTCGTCGTCGGCTGGAGTAGGTGTGGTGACTGGTGTATCTAGATCTGAGGGCGATTTGAACCCCGCATGGCGAAAGCAGTTGATGACCGTTTTCTCTGTGACATTGTCCCATGCTGTCTTTATCAATCGCATAGTGTCGAGAACGTTGATAGACATTATTGTTTTCATCTCTATGGCCCGTAGATATTTCAGAACGACACTGTCCTTGTAGTGGAACAGTCTGTCGGAATTGTCGTAGAATTGTTTCCAGTCTATGTTGCCAAGTGTATATAGCGTCGGATTCCATGTTGACCGACTTCGCCTCACTACAAACCCGCTTGAAAGATATCCCATGGCGGTCTTTAAATCAGTCCAACCACCCTGTTGATACCTTGAAATTTGTGTGTCCCAGTTTTATCGCGAATTTGGCTGCTTTTCCTTGAACCATAGGCCCCGACAATGGAATATTTTGGTCCCTAACCGACGTAAACCACTTCAACATCGCGGATTCCAAGTCTTCAAAATCTCCATTTCTCGTATCTTTCCTCTTCGCCCCAAATGTCAGAAACTTAGACTTGATGGACTCTTTATTCTTGAGTTGGTGGGAACTCCAAACTGCCTCACGATGTCCGCTTTTGACTGTGACCCATTTTCTACTTCTAAAATCGCCTCATACTTTGTCTCGATTGGTAATGTTGTCAACTTTCGTTTCTGCCCCTTGGATGCTAATGCCGACTTGGTTATTCCCCCATTGCTGGGTCCTTTGCCAAGTTGCTCGACATTATCCAAAGAAGCGTTATCGTGTTGTGAATTCATAATGAATGTGACTTCATTTTCCATTTTAATTTTATACAAAATAATTGATTATGACATTAATCACCATCAGATTGAATAATTAATACACTCTGAATTTAATTCAAGAAAAAAATTATTAATTAATTTACTGACAAATTTTAATCACCAATTAACAAATGACCAAAGGTAGTAAACTACCCAACATTACAGGTGGCGTCACAACTCTCAATGAATTGCTTAAATGACCAGTGTGATATGCTTAATGAATCATGTCAAACACTCAAACAAATCGAGGTGGACCAATTAAGCAAATAACCCGAGGCAGGTGTGAATTTATTTTGTTTCGTTTGAATAGGTTTTGAAAATTACTGTTTACCAAATTGATCTTGGGAGCCAGGCGCTTAGGTGATTTACCCAAGCGTTTATGTGATCGAGATAGCGAAGTGATTTTTAACGTATTTAGCAGTCGAGATAGAGAAAATGTTCGAGATAGGGCATGTTCGAGATAGCCGAGGAAATTTACATTAAACAAATAAGGATATAATTCGGGACTTTAGCGAATCATCGAGATAGGGGATACCATCGTGATACTGACGTTCGAGGTACTGGTGCTCGACTGTATTTTCGATACCATATAAATTTTATTAAAAAAACAATTTCTAAAACAAAAGAAATCAAGACTAGAAATCCAATTAAATAAAATACCTTCAGGTCAAAATCAGATATTTATATTTATTGATGAAAATTATGCAATTTGTGTCAAAAGAAGAATCGTTTTTATTGTATCACCCTTGATAGCCGAGGTTGAATCACCGAAGATTGAGACGCCATGTTTCCTCTTCAAATGAGTGCTCATGTTGCTCTCATTTCCTGTCGCTTTGTTCTTATTTTCACCCCGAAACCAAAGTGCTGCCACACTTCTGACCGATAATGTTTCGGCGGGTCAGTGGATGCCTCCATCTTGAACAGGTAACCAACGCGAAAATAATACAGCGATATTGATTCACTGGCGAAGGGAAATTCAACCAATCAGATCACGTGTTTCATTAGCATTTGTAGAGAAAGGATAGGTTTAAAATGCAGACACTTGACCGATGCCTTATCTAACCGAACGAACAGGACATGAATCGTGAATCGAACCGAGGCAAAAGAACTCCGTTTTCGATACATCGTGATGAATCGTTGCACCACTATTATATGGTCCATAGATGTTTCCTGGTAAACTCGGCGGACCGGATTATTCGAGTGTACGAGAGCCGGGAAGTTCTGGCCTGTGGCCGGGACGGGGAGCCGGAGCCTATACAGAAACTACAGGACCTCGTCAACAGGTATGGATCGTTTTCTTTGGCTGCCAGCAGGGGAATTCGTGTGCTGATGGGCCACATTCCTAGTTGATTACATTTTTAACATGCATTTCGAAGAAAGGAGTGCTTATGGCATACCCTCAGCGTCGTAGTCAGTGTCTACCCGTCCATCTGTCTTCAAAAACTGAAATTAGGGGAACTTTGTTATAATTTCTGTTACCTTTCACCAAACCTTTTGATATTTCACTCATGCCTTTCTCTATTGATTCGCAATCATGCTCTGACAAATCCATGATGCTCAGACCCCCGCTAACCCCAAAGTCAAGGCCACAGTCTTGTGCTTTTATAAACTTAACTTTGGGGGAAATTTGTTATAATTTCTGTTTCCTTTCACCAAACGTTTGATATTTCGCACATGCCTTTCTCTAATGATTCTCTATCATGCTGTGACAAATCCACGACCCTCTGACCTCTGCTAATTCCAAGGTCAAGGTCACCGTCTTGGTGCTTTCATAAACTTAACTTTGGAGGAAATTTGTTATTATTTCCGTTTCCTTTCACCAAACGTTTTGGTATTTCACACATGCCTTTCTCTAATGATTCTTTATCATGCTGTGCCATGATCCATGATGCTCAGACCCCCGCTAGCCCCAAGGTCAAGGTCACTGTCTTTGTGCTTTCATAAACTTAACGTTGGGGGAAATTTCTTATAATTTCTGTTTCCTTTCATCTAACATTTTTATGCCCCCGCCACGGAATGGTGAGGCGGGCATATAGTGTTACCGCTGTCCGTACATCCATCCTTCCCGTAACCTTAATGCTAGGGTAAATGTCTTATAATTTCTGTTTTCTTACATGGATCTGCTTGATATTTCACACACATTGCTCTAATGGTAATGGTAATGCCGAAAATATTTTTGGTATGGCCAAAGCACCTGGCAAAAGATCCGGATCTTGTGGATTTGTTGAGTACTGAATTTGCAATTCCTCCCTAACAAATGCCGACAGGTTCTACCTGGTCGCTCATCTGTATTATATATGGCTGTGACTGGAGAAATGGGATTTATCATTTATGAGTGTAGCTTCTGATCATACACAACTGATAATGATCTATATTGCTCATTGGAAGCATAACGGGTGTTTCATTGATGGAATGGCGAACTGCAAATGCACAGGCTGATCTGGATCTACACTGGTCGCACAGACATTAACATTCAATCAAACAATCAACGTCTTCCATTGCAGGATTTTGATGACATGACCTTATTGACCTTCACATTTTTGGGAAAACAGTAACACGTAGTCAAAAACTTTGTACAAGTTTCTTCATCATCAAATTACTTTAATATTAGTTGACAGATTGCCATTAATATGACCTTGACCTGTTTGACCTTCAGTTGGTTGTGGAAACACTTAGTCATTTTTTTTATGTCAAACAGTTTCTTCAACCTAGACTTTTTTCTTTTTTATACAACCGTTTTAAAAAAACAGTTTTGTATTATGTTTTACCGCGGGGCGGGCATTTGTGTACTCAACTTCTCTGAAACCATTCAGTCAATCGAACGGATACACATGAAGGTGTGCGCCTTGGTGTTTTTATGCCGAAAAAAATATTTTTTAACAAAATATCACCTTTTTAACTTTTTAAAAACAATTCTATATGATGGGGGGGGGTATACTGGAGTCAGGTTGTCCGTCCGTCCGTCCGTCCGTCCGTCCGGTCCATCTGGACGTCCGTCCGTCCGTCCGTCCGGGCACACATTAGGGTACTTATGTGGCTAGCCCCACAGGGTTATGGACTTGTTAAAGGATAGGGTTGGTTACAATTAGCCACCTAAAAAATCGTTTTATGTGGCTAAAAATCGTTTTATGTGGCTAATATTTAACATGTGATAAGCCACATAAGTATAGTAATGTAAGAACGTCCGTCCGTCCGTCCGTCCGTCCGTCCGTCCGTCCGTAAACTTAACATCAGAGAAATATTGTTATAACTTGTATTTTTAGCCAGGTTTTTTGAAAAAAAATCCAGGCTATTGGATTGGCGAAAGCCGGGCGGGCGGGCGGCGGCGTCCACAATCAATGTTAAGTTTTCGTGTTTGAGTCCATTTCTTTGTTACTGTACCACCTAGGACCACCAAACTTTCACAGCTTCATAATCAAGGGGTGCCCACCACATATCACTATCCAACATGTTACCTTTTTTTTTTAACTTGACCCATTTTTTCCACGCAATCGACTTAGCCATTTTCAATGTTAAGTTTTCGCGTTTTCAATGTTAAGTTTTCGTGTTTAAGTCCATTTCTTTGGTACTGTACCAGCTAGGACCACCAAACTTTCACAGCTTCATAATCAAGGGGTGCCCACCACATATCACTATCCAACATGTTACTTTTTTTTTAACTTGACCCATTTTTTCCGCGCAATCGACTTAGCCATTTTCAATGTTAAGTTTTCGCGTTTTCAATGTTAAGTTTTTGTGTTTAAGTACATTTCTTTGGTACTGTACCACCTAGGACCACCAAACTTTCACAGCTTCATAATCAAGGGGTGCCCACCACATATCACTATCCTATCCAACATGTTACTTTTTTTTTAACTTGACCCATTTTTTGTTTATCATCATCCATATTTTCATTCTAACCCCCAACTGTGCGGCCCCTGTGCCCAATGTCAAATTACTTTGAATTTTTTTGTTTAAAGTTTTTTCGTGTACTATATCTCTGCAACTGCTTCACCCAATACCTTGATACTTCACATGGGTGTTTATCATCATTGTTGCACCTGCTTGCGGAAAGCGCGATCCTGTGCCCAATGTCAAGGTCAAATTACTTTGAATGTTTTTGTTAAAGTTTTTTCGTGTAATATATCTCTGCAACTGCTTCACCCAATACCTTGATACTTCACATGGGTGTTTATCATCATTGTCGCACCTGCTTGCGGAAAGCGCGATCCTGTGCCCAATGTCAAGGTCAAATTAATTTGAATTTTTTGTTAAAGTTTTTTCGTGTACTATATCTCTGCAACTGCTTCACCCAATACCTTGATACTTCACATGGGTGCTTATCATCATTGTCGCACCTGCTTGCGGAAAGCGCGATCCTGTGCCCAATGTCAAGGTCAAATTACTTTGAATTTTTTTGTTAAAGTTTTTTTTTTTTTCGTGTACTATATCTCTGCAACTGCTTCACCCAATAGCTTGATACTTCACATGGGTGTTTATTATTATTGTTGCACCTGCTTGCGGAAAGCGCGATCCTGTGCCCAATGTCAAGGTCAAATTACTTTGAATTTTTTTGTTAAAGTTTTTTCGTGTACTATATCTCTGCAACTGCTTCACCCAATACCTTGATACTTCACATGGGTGTTTATCATCATTGTTGCACCTGCTTGCGGAAAGCGCAATCCTGTGCCCAATGTCAAGGTCAAATTACTTTGAATTTTTTTGTTAAAGTTTTTTTGTGTACTATATCTCTGCAACTGCTTCACCCAATACCTTGATACTTCACATGGGTGTTTATCATCATTGTCGCACCTGCTTGCGGAAAGCGCGATCCTGTGCCCTATGTCAAGTTCAAATTACTTTGAATTTTTTTGTTAAAGTTTTTTCGTGTACTATATCTCTGCAACTGCTTCACCCAATACCTTGATACTTCACATGGGTGTTTATCATCATTGTCACACCTGCTTGCGGAAAGCGCGATATCGTCAGCATTTTGGCATACGTCCGTCCGTTCGTCCGTGTGTCCAGTTAAAGTTTTTTGGTTAAAGTTTTTCCATCTACTATATCTATTTTTTTAGTGTCCATGTGCCTCGCCCCAAGGCGCAACATGCAGGCCACGGCCATCTAGTCTACAAAAAGTGGGTATAATTATGTTATCCAAGTGTCTATGCTTGAAAAAAACCTGGCCTTCGTGGCTTTGCCTCGTTTCTTGTCTGCATCTAAAATGCTTAATATTTCACACATGCATTCCTGTAAGGCTCTACAACCATGCTGTGCCAAATGGACGACCATCTAACCCCCACTGATCCCAAGGTCAAGGTCAAATACTTAGTCTCTTTACAAAACTTAACATCAGAGAAATATGTTATAACTTTTATTGCCTTGATCTAAAATGCTTAATATTTCACACATGCATTCCTATAAGGCTCTACTACCATGCTGTGCCAAATTCACGACCGTCCAACCCCCGCTGATCCCAAGGTCAAGGTCAAATACTTAGTCTCTTTACAAAACTTAACATCAGAGAAATAAGTTATAACTTCTATTTCCTTCATTGAAAATTCTTAATATTTCATTTGTGCATTCCTCTAAGGTTATACTATCATGCTGTGACAAATCTACGACCGTCCACCCTCGCTGATCCCAAGGTCAAGGTCACATACTTAGTCTCTTTACAAAACTTAACATCAGAGAAATATGTTATAACTTCTATTTCTTGCATCGAAAATTCTTAATATTTCATGCATACATTCCTCTAAGGCCCTACTATCATGCTGTGACATTCCCACTGATCTGGAGGTCAAGGTCACATACTTAGTCTCTTTACAAAATTTAACATCAGATAAATCGGTTATAACTTGTATCTCCTTGCTCGGATCTGCTTTACATTTCACACACGCATTGCTCCAATGGACCTCTACCATCCTGTGACAAATTCACGTTCATGACGCTCTCGCTAATCCCAGAGTCCAGGTCACAAGCCCACACACTAGGGCCCACGCGGGGGGTATTCCGTAAGCCTCGCTTACTGACCAATATAGTTTTGTATGCAATTCTATCTAGGGTATAGAGTTTGTGTACACAACTCCTCTGAAACCGTTCAGTCAATTGACCTGAACTATACACACGTCTTCTACATATATTGAAGATGTGCACCGTGGTGTTTTCATGCCGAAAATATTTTTTAACAAAAATATCACCTCATTCTTTCTACATTTTTAGCTCGGCTGCACGAAGTGCAGAAGAGCTTATGGCATACCCCCGGCATCGTCGGCGTCCACAATCTTAACGTTGGGGTAAATATCTTATAACTTCTGTTTCCTTATGGATTTGACACCGTGCCTCGTCCGCGTCCTCGTCTGCATCCGCGTCCGCCGCAGACACTTCTTGTCCGGAGCATAACTCGAACACCCTTTGGAATATTTTCATTAAAACTTCACACATGTATAGACCACGACCCGAAGGTGTGTCGCGCACAAGAATGACAACTCTTGCATAGCTAATTTTTGAGTTATCTCCCTTTTTTGTTTTGCGCACTCATTGAGCATAACTCGAGCATATAGAGCATATATAATTGAGCATATAGTGTTACCGGCATCCGTACGTATGTACGTACGTACGTCCGTCCCAAAACCTTAGCGCTGGGTAAATGGCTTATAATTTCTGTTTCCTTGCTCGGATCTGCTTCACATTTCACACACGCATTGCTCCAATGGTCCTCTACCGCCCTGTGACAAATCCACATTCGTCCCGCCCCCGCTAAGCCCAGGGTCAAGGTCACAGACTTGGTGCGTTCGAAACCTTAACGCTGGGTAAATGGCTTATAATTTCTGTTTCCTTGCTCGGATCTGCTTCACATGTCACACACGCATTGCTCCAATGGTCCTCTACCGCCCTGTGACAAATCCACATTCGTCCTGCCCCCGCTAAGCCCAGGGTCATGGTCACAGACTTGGTGCGTTTGAAACCTTAACGCTGTGTAAATGGCTTATAATTTCTGTTTCCTTGCTCAGATCTGCTTCACATTTCAATCATGCATTGCTCCAATTGTCCTCTACCGCCCTGTGACAAATCGTCATTCGTCCCGCCCCCGCTAAGCCCAGGGTCAAGGTCACAGACTTGGTGCGTTCGAAACCTTAACGCTCGGGTAAATGGCTTATAATTTCTGTTTCCTTGCTCGGATCTGCTTCACATTTCACACACGCATTGCTCCAATGGTCCTCTGCCACCTTGTGACAAATCCACATTCGTCCCGCCCGCGCTAAGCCCAGGTTCAAGGTCACAGACTTGGTGCATTCGAAATCTTAACGCTCGACTAAATGGCTTATAATCAAATATGCCTCGTTTTTTTTGGCAGCCAGCTGGGGCATTTGTGTGCCGACAGGCCACATTTCTAGTAACTTGAGTTTCTTTACATGGAACGCCTTGATATTTCATACATGCATTCACCTGATGCTCCTCTATTGTGCTACAGCAAATCCATGACCCAGCCCCCCACCACCCCTTTCCCCAAAGTCCGGTCCGGTCCATCCCCGAGTACTAGTGGTACCCCATTACATGAGTACATACAGCTTTCACATGGTAGCACACCAATGGACGAGGGAGTCCTGTCACGTCAAACCCAACGTAGTACTCCATTGAAACATAGAGTCCTGTCCGGCCCATCCCAGAGTACCTAGTGTTGTACCCCACCTGAACTAGAATTTAATGATTCGTTTGTAGATAAAGTCATACTTGATGGGTTGATTAACGAAATAGATATTTTATTGAACCTTTTAGATGGATTGGAATCGGAGGAAGATGTTCCTTTAAGTACTTTAAAAGACCGAAAGATCTCCTCCATCAAAAGGAGAAGAAATAGTACTCCTTTAAAACCTGTACTACATCCAAATTCATTTATCCCTGAAAACTCCAATAGGTCTGATATAACCATGTCTGCCTCATCACAGTGTGAAGCTGATCAAACTAACCTGCCCCAGGGCAATAGTGAAGATACCCAAATAGAAAGTCCCCCTGTAAAAATACATAAATAAAGAGGTAGAAAGAGAATCCGGAATGAGGAAACTTGGCAACGAAATGCAGCAAAGCATTCACAAAACTCTGGCCGCAGGTACACAGGTTCAGGCAACAAAGCTAAGCGAGCTAGGGTATTGGGAAAATGGTGTGGCTAAGCATGTCGGTACAAATGTCTTAATGTCATGAGAAATTTCATGAAAATGACAGACAACAGATATTTCATGACTTTTGGAATCTTGGTGACATCAATAGGCAGAGAGACCATCTCTCAAACTGGGTAAACTCTACACCTAAAAAGGTGTCAACAAGTAAAACTTCCCCAAACGCAAGAACTCAAGGAACTGGCAATGTAAGGTAGACGGGGTATATATCAAAACATGCAAAACATATTTTCTCGCTACCTTGGATATAAGTCA
Organism: Conchocele bisecta; assembly: GCA_029237695.1. Classification (NCBI taxonomy): domain Eukaryota; kingdom Metazoa; phylum Mollusca; class Bivalvia; order Lucinida; family Thyasiridae; genus Conchocele; species Conchocele bisecta. Next base: position 8,740,447 of record CM055270.1, read on the forward strand.
ACAGATGGTTGACACGGCTTTGAAGAAAGGTATCAACAAGGAAAACAATTTGTTTGGTATTGTTTCACCTGATGGGAGAGGTAAACATGACAATTTACACAACAAAGTGCCCGAAGATCAAATTAATCCAGTTAAGAATCATATAAACACATTCCCACGAATCAAATCCCATTATTGCCGTAAAGACACTTCAAAGAAATACTTGGAACAAGGTCTGAGCATACCAAAAATGTGTAACCTGTACAAAACACATTGTCAGGAAAGAGATGTTCAGCCTGTGTCAATATACTATTACAGGCATAGGTATGTTTGATACATCTTTTAATATAGGTTTCCATTCCCCAACCAAGGATTGATGTGATTTTTGTGCCAGGTATGAAAATGCATCTGAAGATGAAAGAAGTGATATGCAAGATGAATATGAGAACCAAATTGTTTATGTCCATGTTGTGTTTCGCGAAACAAGAACTAGGCTTTGAAAAACTTGTGCACACATTTTTGGAGAGAGGGCATACACAAAATGAAAATGATTCCATTCATGCTGCAATTGAGAATGCCAGCCACGGACAATCAATATACACAACTGCTCAATGGGCTGCTACAGTAAGAGCTGCCCGAAAAACAAATCCTTACCATGTGGAAGAGTTGGATTCTCAGGAGCTCTCCCAAGCCATACCAAATTTTGATTTTGATTTAGATGGACAAAAGGTACAGTGGATGAAAATAAAAACTGTGTCTTTCGATGAAATCAAGAATGAAATTGTTAAACTAACTTACAACTTTACTACATCAGCAACAGCAAATATTGGTGTTACATGATCTAGTGCAAGGGCAGGCTGGTCTAAGAAACAAGGTATTCATTTTCAAACCCTCAATAAATTGTATTCCGAGAGTCAACTCCCAAAGCTGACCATGGCCAAATACAAGGCATTGGTTTAGTTATGTTCAACTAATATAATACCAAAAGTTTATCACCAATGTTTTCTTTCACTGCGATACAGATCAGAATCTGATAGTGATTCGGACTGAGCTACTATGCATTGAATGACAAGCCATTGCATGAGTCCTGTCTGTCCCATCTGAAGTTACCCAGGGTAGGACACCAATGGACGATAGTCATGCCCGGCCCATTCTAGAGTTGTTGAGGGAGTCCTGTCCAGCCTATCTCTGAGTAGTATCCCATTGCACAAGGGAGTCCTGCCCTGGCGCATCCCAGTGTATAGTACCCAATTGATTAAGCGAGTCCTGTCTGGCCCATCCCAGAGTAGTACCCTTATTGCACGAGGGAATCCTGTCCGTCCCGTCTGAAACTACCAAGGGCAGAACACCGGCCGGCCATCCTTGTGTATCCAGGCTAGGACACTGCCAATGTAATATCATTAGCAGCTTACATTATTGTTGTAAACAATCTGTATTTTTATATCCATGTTTAGTACATAAATAAAATATGTAGTAATATTCAAGTTATTGATTGCTTGGAGTACGGTACCGATATAGTTAAATTTGAAATATTTTATCTGATCAATTGTCTCAGTTGAAGAAAATGTTTTGATTAAAATATTGCAGTTTAATATAACCGAGTAACATTGTACTGCTGTCTGAGACTTTGACAAATGATTCCCAGTTCACTTATTTTAATTTTGTCTCTATTACATTGAAATTAAGCAATATGACGGTCTTTGTGATGTTGGCATTTATTTACATAACTGAGGTAGTCTGAAATATGTAAAGATTTCATTTATATTTCAGTGCAATAATAGTCTTATCTCAATGCACTGCTGTATTTCAGCAAATATTTAGGAGCAAAACAAGTCTAACTTGAGATAGACTAGTTTTGCGTTGAATATTTCACTGCAAAGGGAGTCTAACTGAAGTTGGGCTAGTCTTGCACTGACAAACTCAGCGCAAAAGTAGTCTAACTCATCAAAAACATATTTTCAATTAAATTAATTGTTTTTAAAGTTGATCAATCAATTTCATATATTAAATATACTAAAACTCTGAATTTTCACACATTATTTATGAAAATAATCAGTTTTTTGCTTCTGAACAATTTGCAAAAACCTAGTTGGACTAGTTTTGCGCTCGGCCCTCGATATGGAGTCGAAGGCATTAACGAGGCGATCACTCTGATGCATTTTTTGTCGAAATCGGATGGTTATGTCATCCAAGATGGCCGCCGAAAGGTCAAAAGGTCGTTCTTTTATTAGATATTTCAAAATTCTTCTTCACATGAACCGCTTGGCCCGCCCGTGATAGCCAAACTTAAAAGTTATGGTCCATGGGTGAAGCCTTTTCAGATTTGTTAAAATGGAGGTCATCGCTAATCCTAGAAGGCCACCGTCTAAAAATAGCATAAATTCAATGTTGTTAAAATGGTGACCCCGGGGTCAAAAATGTGTGTGGCACGTGGGGTCAAATTTTCTTTTTCACCGAATATGGTCATGTCTATACAAAATCGAAGGTATCAAAGAGTCGATCGCTCTAGTACATTATTTGTCGAAATTGGATGGTCATGTCATCCAAGATGGCTGCCGAAAGGTCAAAAGGTTGTTCTTTTATTAGAGATTTCAAAATTCTTCTTCACAAGAACCGCTTGGCCCATGGTGGCCAAGCTTCAGTTATGGTCCATGGGTGAAGCCTTTTCAGATTTGTTAAAACGGAGGTCGTCGCTAATCCAAGATGGCCACCGTCTAAAAATAGCAGAAATTCTTAAAAAAAATTCTTCTCATGAACTGCCAGCCAGATTTCAACGAAACTTGGTAGGAATGATCGACGTAGAATGCTCTTTCAAAGATGTTGAAATGGTGACCCCGGTGTCAAAAATGTGCGTGGGGTAAAATTTGTATTTTTGCCCAGATATGCTCATGTCATATATCAAATTGAAGGTATCGATGAGGCGATTGCTCTGGTGCAATATTTGTCGGAATCGGATGATTATGTCATCCATGATGGCTTCCAAAAGGTCCATTTATTCGAGATTTTGAACGTCTTTTTCTCAGGAACCACATGACCGATGCTGGCCAAACTTCATAGTAAGTTAAGATCCTTGGGTGAAGCATTTTCAGATTTAGTAAAATGAGAGTCATCGCTTAATCCCAGATGACCGCCATCTATAATTAGCACAATTTTTTTAAAACACATGAACTCAATGTCACATTCTCCTCTGGTGTTCATGGAGTCAGGTGAGCGAATTAGGGCCATCATAGCCCTCTTGTTTATACAACTGTGCCAAGTTTGAGTGAAGGCTGCCAACAGGCGAGCTTCGTACTCTTGTATCCAATTATATGTACAGTCAAACCTGTGCAATCGACCACCTGGGAATATCGGCCATTTAAAAATCACCAAATGTGCTCATGTCATATATCAAATTGAAGGTATCGATGAGGCGATTGCTCTGGTGCAATATTTGTCGGAATCGGATGATTATGTCATCCATGATGGCCTCCAAAAGGTCCATTTATTCGAGATTTTGAACGTCTTTTTCTCAGGAACCACATGGCCGATGCTGGCCAAACTTCATAGGAAGTTAAGATCCTTGGGTGAAGCATTTTCAGATTTGGTAAAATGAGAGTCATCGCTTAATCCAAGATGACCGCCATCTAAAAATAGCACAATTTAAAAAAAAAACATGAACTCAATGTCACATTCTCCTCTGGTGTTCATGGAGTCAGGTGAGCGAATTATAGGGCCATCATGGCCCTCTTGTTTTAGTGTCCATGCCTCGCCCCAAGGCGCGACATGCAGGCCACGGCCATCTAGTCTACACAAAGTGGGTATAATTATGTTATCCAAGTGTCTATGCTTGGAAAAAACCTGGCCTTCATGGCTTTGCCTCGTTTCTTGTTAAAGACTATATTAATTATATTATTAATATCAAATGATGGCATGAAATTGAGAATAAGAAAGGAAAAGGCTAATGGTAATGCTAATTAAACCGCTTGCATGTAATTACGGCACTCTTGTTTTAAGCATGAACTTTTCTGGCATGTCTTGACGGTTTTTGTGATGCTTACTTTAGTACATGCCCATGATCATGTTACGGTCAAATGCCTCGGCAGGCGCGACACCGCTTCCATGGCGGAATTCTTGTTTTCTGGCCATGCCCCATGCCCATTTTAATCCTGGGAGATGAGACGCCAATCTTTATATGTCTCTGTGACCGTCTCTGTGACCAGTGTAGATGTAGATCAGCCAGTGCATCTGCACAGTCTGATCAATATCTGCACTGTTCACAATTCCATCAATGAACCACCTACCATACTTTTAACATACAGAAAACTACCGACCTCGTCAACAGGTATATTCACAAAGTTTTATAGTTATAGACCTACATTTGTGGCTGCTGGGTGACTGGAGAAATGGGGCTTATCGGATTTGTGATCAGTGTAGCTCATTCATCAAATACGCACACGTGTAAAATATAAAACATACGGTTGTACGACATTTGTGGCTGTGATTGGAGGAATGGGGCTTATGGCATTTGTGACCAGTGTTGCTGCTGATCAAATAGCACAAATATTGTATCCTGATAATGTGATATGTTGCTTGTTAGAAACATAACGGGTGTATCACTGATGAAATGGTGAACAGGGCAGGTCCTGTGATCTACACTGGTCGCAAAGCTCATAAGCCCCATTTCTCGATTCCCAGCCACATATAGCTGGTTGAAAATCCTTTCACCCTAAGTAACTGACATTGATTTGAAACCAAGGTCCTGTCTCTATACTGATCACACTGATCATCTGGATCTATTCTGGTCGCAATACCCATAAGCCCCATTTCTCCAGTCACAGGCACATATGACCTTGTCTGTTGTTTGAACGTTAATCCTTTTCAATTACCTGATATGATTTGGGACGTACTGATATTCAAGACTACAACATCTCGGAAATAATAAAACCAGCAACCATTTCAGGGCTGATTGTATAAGTAACATTTTACTCTATAAACTAAACTACAATTAATCAATAGTGTTCACCCAGCATATTTTAGCATGGTGCCACGTCATGCCCGATTTTAGTGGCGCCATGCTGTCCCCCTCCCACCCCCACCCCACCCCCCATGGCTTTACCATGCCCCTTGTTATCCTGGAGGCAATTGTAGTAACCAACACGATTGTTTGCAGAACGCTATGGAAGAAATGCTGTTTTTCTGGCGACGGGGAGTACATTGTTGCTGGATCGGCGAAACAACACTCTCTGTACATCTGGGAAAAAAGTGTTGGCAATCTCGTAAAGATCTTACACGGGACCAAAGGGGAGATGTTGCTGGATGTAGCGGTATGTTTTATACTCGTCACTTATGGGGACGATGGCACTTATTGGGTTTATGTTTGACTTGTCAAGATAAAGTGGGGTTTATACGGTTTGTGACCAGTGTTTTGTGTTATTCTGTATGGCTAAATATTGTGTCAATATTTAGTGGAATCAATGCGTCCATATTTAGTGGAGTCAATGCAGTCTGGGCACACAAACGCCAGTCAATAAATCAGTGAACTTGACTACAATACCAGATCTTGTGGGTTCAATCACCACTCTTGGCATGATAAAAATACATTTATGGCTTTTCCCCCTTGTTGGTCTGTATAATGAAACTACCGTAATCAAAGTCCTCCCATCTCTATTTATCAGGTAATGAGCTATATATTAGCCGAATTCATACTAACTGATAATATCATGTCATATCATGTCAATATCCGGGTTACAACGAATTGAAAACTTGACGTTCCATTGGTCGAGCGCCGTCACATAACGTTACCGAATGAGGCCATTGTAATGACGTAACATAAACAAGTCTGCATTCTTTTCAACGAAAACCACATCATTGTTGCTCATTCTGTAGCATAAAAAGTTACCTGATAAGTAGAATACCATACTAGTGTCTTTTGATATCAAGTTTATCAGGCTCGGCTCTGAATTCCTACGTGTTTCCTCACCTTGCCTGATAAACTTGACACTAAACTGGTATTCTCTACATGCTAAACATTCAATCACTCCATCTCCATTGTAGTGGCACCCTGTGCGACCCATAATCGCGTCCATATCAAGCGGTGTGGTATCGGTGTGGGCCCAGAATCAAGTCGAGAATTGGAGCGCCTTTGCACCGGACTTCAAGGAGCTTGATGAAAATGTGGAATACGATGAGCGAGAATCGGAATTTGATGCCGAGGAAGAGGGCAAAGAAAAGGTTGACTTCAAAGGTAATAAACTCATCTGTGGCCGTGTTATAGGACATTCTATGCACATATGCTGTTGTCATACTCTAATTCAGAAAGTTTAATTGGTCAATATCAACATTTGCATAGCGTAGATTTTTTATCCCATCGCCAATAGGTAAGAGGGGATATAGCGTTAGTTAATGTAAGTGCATACGTATGTGAGTAGGTGTGTTAGTAACATATTTCATTAGATGATTGTTATGTGTCCTGTTGGGAACATGTTAAAATCTCGCAGTTTTTGATTACTGATGGTGAACACGTTTTGGTCGCATATCCAATAAGCCCTGCTTTGTCCGATCACATCGTGCATAATATGCACATGCCATTGTAATCATTACTGACTGTGACATGATGGAGGGTGAGACATCAAAGGTTACAAAGTCGTGCCAATCTGACATTTGATACACGCCGATGTGATGTCAACAGAGACACACATTTACGATCAATTACTCAACACATATTTATCCATTTCACGACACTATCACACATGGAATAAAATACCGTATTTTGCCGGTTTTAGGTTGCAAGAGTGTATAAGACGCACCCCTATTTTCAGTCCAAAATCGGGGGGAAAATGTCTACATGAGAATATAAGACGCACCCAATTTTCCTAACAAAATGAAACAAAAAAATAAAAAGAATTGCCAAGTTGTTCTTATTTATTCCCCCTCACTGTTTTTTTTTATTCGTACCTTGGACGTTTTTGTCTGCATTTTCCCTATATAGTTTGCTATGTCTGTAATTTGTCCGTGATTCCTCTGTCCGTATTTCACCGTTTTTTAGTATCTTCAATTACACTGTGAACCCGGTAGTACACACTTCACAATAACATGTGCTCGGTTAGTACACGGTTGTGCCTTGGCTCCCGATTTTTTTGCCTATTTGAAAATCAAAATCGTGTTAAATTTGTAATAGACTATTGCCAGAAATCGTGTTATATTTGCAAACATATTGCTGCCGAAAGTGGTATTATATTGTTAATTATTGATTGCGGTATGTATTATCTCTTTTCAACACCATTTACGGAAAATATTTTCGAAATCAATATCGGCGAAATATGGCGACAGATCTGCATATAATCCAGTGTTTTTTTGTTTTTTTTAACCCATTCCTTTCGGAATACACATTTACGGATATGAAATTTATCAAATATTTTATTTTTGTTATTTCTCAATGACAGTACAGTCAAACTTGCATTAAGCGACCACCCAAGGGAGACACCAAAAATGGTCGCTTAGAACAATGGTCTCTTAACACACAAAAAAATTTGGAAATCCTGGTACTGGTATGTCCGGTTATATGGTTTACTATTCGGAATCAGGAAATCGCGAATATTAAACATTAACATAGAAATAAATACATTAAAATACTACCGGTAATGTTTACTGCACTTTTCTGAATTATTCAGGCTTTATTTCATCAAAATAGACGAAAGAATTTGAATGTTATTGCGAAATAAAATCGCCCTGCTGAAATCGCAAATAGGCAGTAGTGACTGCAATATGTCTGCAATCACTTCGGACCAGACGTGTTTCGTCCCGGTGATTTTTACGAGTCGTTGACTGACAACCAAACCAGCTGATAGAATAATGATTTATTAACACAGTGTTCGGTACCAGTATCGTTACGCGTCACGAAAATTGTATTCTGTACACATGTTTTCCCATGTGCTAAGCGACCAGTCCTGTTGTTCCTATGTGCTAAGCGACGATGAGTTAATTCCCTTTAATAATCACTAAGGAAACAGCGAATCAGAACGAGGTTTCAGGTCAATAATCATAAATAATGCACCATTCACACGATGACAGTGACAGGGGATTTGTTTCCTTTGTTTGTCACACGCTTGAGGCGAATTTCACCTTCAGAAAGTGGCATCCTGTCAATTAATGGTCGTTTAATACAAACAAACTTTGCTGTCAGTTATAAAATATTTGACCGCTGGTTTCGTTAAGGAAAATTTGTTTAATACACTGTCGTTATATAGGCCAAATGGTCGGGGGGAATTGAAAGTGGTCGCATCAGACAAAAGTCGCTTAATGCACGTGGTCGCTTGTGCAAGTTTGACTGTATATGTTGTGACCACTCATTTGAACCGTCTCGACGAGACGGTTTAAATGGTGGTCGCAGCATATACTTCTGAGTACATAGAAGGAAAATATTTAGGATTTAGATATTCCGCAAACATAAGCGTATCCTCGGCATGAAATGGGTTACTGATTGCCCCATGATGCGACATCAGAGCAATTTCAAAACATAGTCTAAAGGTCACACAGTTTACAGCCTCGTGTTGAATGATGTCATACGATAAACACCTGTTAGTTGACACGGCTGGGTGTTATCGATTTTTTGCACAAAGCAACACACACATCTCGCCTGTGTAATATTTAAAAATTGGTCATATCTTCCCTAAATGACGCTGAATGTTGACAGAAATTTCAGAGCAATGCAGACGAAATGATGCTGAAAGCAACCTATAGCTATGACGAATTTGCATTGTCTGCTGACGGAATTTGATGTTTTTAATTAGAGATTGGCGAACATTGTAAACCATGTGCAGACTACGCGAATCCATCGCATGGTCTGGCTTCTATTGCAATAAGCCAGGATTTGTCAGAGATTGCTTCAATGGTCCTCTACTGCTCTGTGACAAATCCACATTCATCCCGCCCCTGCTAAGCCCAGGGTCAAGGTCACAGACTTGGTGTGTTCAAAACCTTAACGCTCGGGTAAATGGCTTATAATTTCTGTTTCCTTGCTCGGATCTGCTTCACATTTCACACACGCATTGCTCCAATGGTCCTCTACCACCCTGTGACAAATCCACATTTGTCCCGCCCCCGCTAAGCCCAGGGTCAAGGTCACAGACTTTGTGCGTTCGAAACCTTAACACTCGGGTAAATGGCTTATAATTTCTGTTTCCTGGCTCGGATCTGCTTCACATTTCACACACGCATTGCTCCAATGGTCCTCTACTGCCCTGTGACAAATCCACATTCATCCCGCCCCCGCTAAGCCCAGGGTCAAGGTCACAGACTTGGTGAGTTTGAAACTCGAGTAAGTATCTTATAATGTCTGTTTCCTTGCATGGATCTGCTTGATATTTCACACACACATTGCTCTGAAGGTCTGCTATTATGCTGTGACAACAGATCCATGCTTATCTGGTCCTCTGTGTTTGTTTTCAAATATGCCTCGTTTTCTTTGGCTGCCAGCGGGGGCATTTGTGTGCCGATAGGCCACAATTCTAGTTTTTACATATTTCGGGGTACCTTCTAAGCCCAGGGTCGTCACATACTTGGTGCGTTTGAAACCTCAAAAGCTCGGGTAAATGTCTTATATTGTCTGTTTCCTTGCATGGATCTGCTTGATATTTCGTACACCCATTGCTCTGAAGGTCTGCTATCATGCTGTGACAACAGATCCATGCTTCTCTGGCCCTCTATGTTTTCAAATATGCCTCGTTTTCTTTGGCTGCCAGCGGGGGCATTCGTGTGCTGACAGGCCACATTTCTAGTTTACAAAATCATTCTATGGTATATATAGCGCGAAATCTGATTGGCTGACAGGCAGAAATCCCAGATATTGCGGCTCGAAACAAAGTATGAAATGCGACGACATATCGTGGCGTGCGGGAGTGAAAGCTAGTTTTATCGAGCCGCAAATTTGTCGCTCGCGGGACTGGAATAAAATAAATACCGACCCCATTTCGTGGCACGTTGGAGTCGGAGCACTGCCAGAGCGACGCGTTATCGGGGCGCTAGGGTGGAATGAGTTAACTTAGCCATTTTTTCCACATTTTTGTATGCAATTCTATAAAGGGTACACTACTACATTTATAAAACCTTTCAGTCAATCGATCTGAAACTATACACACGTCTTCTACACAATATTGAAGATGTGCACCTTGGTGTTTTTATGCCGAAAATAATTTTATATATAGGATATAGAGTTTGTCTACACAACACCTCTGAAACTGACCTGAAACTATACATAATAAAAAAAATAAATTACCAAAAATATCACTTTTTTAACTTAGCCATTTTTTCCACATTTTTGTATGCAATTCTATATAGGGTACACTACTCTTATAAACTCTTTCAGTCAATCAATCTGAAACTATACACACGACTTCTACACATATTTGTCCCATATTCGTATTTTGTGACTTACGGCACTCTTATTTGTCCTTGGGAATGCACATTGATTTACAAGCTCAGTTGTGCCTACAATGTGTACACTGGGCTTATATTATAGACAAGAAGGGTTTCCCATGTGCTGACAAATTGTAATTTGTGGTGTTTGCCATTTATTATCAAAGGGGGGAAATGCCTAATTGGCATCTTCAATCTTTAATCTTGTCAAACGTCAATTACATGTAATCCTCCAAAACGTCCAGGGTACGAAAGAAGAAAAAACAGCGTGGGGAATTATTTATAAGTAACAACAACAACAACTTGGCGATTACATGTATTGGTCCGAAATGGACAAGGTACAAATAAAAAAACAGTGCGGGGCAATAAATAAGAACAACAACTGGGTGATTTTTTAAAAAAAATTGTTTCATTTTGTTTCAAAATTGGGTGCGTCTTATATTCCCATGTAGACATTTTTCCCTAGATTTTGGACTGAAAATAGGGGTGCGTTTTATACACACTTGTGACCTATACACGGCAAAATATGGTATAAAACAACAGCAGGCACCACTTTTTTTGGTTCCCATCTTTTAAGCGTGAAATCACATTATAGCGTGTAATTATAAGCTACTCTGACTTTATACAGATCAGAACGATGATGACGTTGAAGTGGACGTGACTACCGTCGAACCAATACAAGCGTTTGTCAGCAGGTATGTCTTACATTGTATCTCTGTATCATAAATGAGCATTATGTTTCACAATTGGTATTTACTAGTATTGTTCTAGTGCTATTCCATTTCAAAATGATCCGGACTGTTTCTGGAACTTTAACATTTTTAGCTCGACTATTCGAAGAATAAGTAGAGCTTATGTTGTCACCCCGGCGTCGGCGTCGGCGTCACCGTCACGCCTTGGTTAAGGTTTTTAGTCAAGCTTGTATATGGAATACTACTGGCCCTACACCCACCATACTTGGACAACTTCATCTCCTAGTGATGTACATCAATAACCCCTGATCTATATTTGACCTTCACCTACATTTCCTCTTCAATTACTTACTTAATTCCTTTTGGTTAAGGTTTTTAGTCAACCTTCTATATGGAATACTACTGGCCCTACACCCACCATACTTGGACAACTTCATCTCCTAGTGATGTACATCAACAACCCCTGATCTATATTTGACCTTGACCTACATTTCCTCTTGAATTGCTTAATTCCCCTTGGTTAACGTTTTTAGTCAAGCTTGTAGATGGAATACTCCTGGCCCTACACCAACCATACTTGGACAACTTCATCTCCTACTGATGTACATCAACAACCCCTGACCTATATTTGACCTTGACCTACATTTAACCTTGAATTACTTACTTAATTCCCTTTGGTTAAGGTTTTTACTCGACCTTGGTTAAGCTTTTTACTCAAGCTTGTACATGGAATACTATTGTGCATACAGACACCATAATTGGACAACCTTTTCTCATAGTGATGTACATCAATAACCCCTCATCTATATTTGACCTTGACCTACATTTCCTCTTGAATTACTTACTTAATTCTCTTTGGTTAAGGTTTTTAGTCAAGCTTGTAGATGGAATACTCATGGCCCTACACCAACCATACTTGGACAACTTCATCTCCTAGTTATGTACATCAACAACCCCTGACCTATATTTGACCTTGACCTACATTTAACCTTAAATTACTTTCTTAATTCCCCTTGGTTAAGGTTTTTACTCAACCTTGGTTAAGGTTTTTAGTCAAGCTTGTAGATGGAATACTATTGTGCATACAGACACCATACTTGGATAACTTTTTCTCATATGGATGTACATCAATAACCCCTGACCTTTATTTTACCTTCACCTACATTTAACCTTCAATTACTTGGTTAATGTTTATAGTCAAGCTTGTATATGTAATACTTCTGGGCCTACATCAACCATACTTGGACAACTTCATCTCCTAGTGATGTACATCAATAATCCCTGACCTATATTTCACCTTGACCTACTTTTATCCTTGGATTACTTAGTTATCTCCCCTTGGTTACGTTTTTTACTCAAGCTTGTATATGGAATACTCCTGGGCCTACAGCAACCATACTTGGAAAACCACGCATCTACGTCCAAGGTCAAGGTCACTGTTGAAGGTCAAAGGTCAAACCTATTGAAATTCCCTTCCGCTCTATATCTTCTACACCGATGCATGGATTATCAAATGGCTTGGCACAAATGTTTCTCATGATGAGAAGGTGTGTCGTCGTTAATAACCACGCACCTAGGTCCAAGGTCAAGGTCACAGTTGAAGGTCAAAGGTCAAACCTATTGAAATTCCCTTCTGCTCTATATCTTCTACACTGATGCATGGATTATCAAATTGCTAACCACGCACCTACGTTCAAGGTCACAGTTGAAGGTCAAACCTATTGAAATTCCTTTCCGCTCTATATCTTCTACACCGATGCATGGATTATCAAATGGCTTGGCACAGATGTTTCTCATGTTGAGAAGGTGTGTCACAATCAATAACCACGCACCTACGTTCAAGGTCAAGGTCACAGTTGAAGGTCAAAGGTCAAACCTATTTAAATTCCCTTCCGCTCTATATCTTCTACACCGATGCATGGATTATCAAATGCCTTGGCACAAATGTTTCTCAGGATGAGAAGGTGTGTCGCGATCAATAACCACGCACCTACATCCAAGGTCAAGGTCACAGTTGAAGCTCAAAGATAAAAAATATTGAAATTCCCAAATGGCTTGGCACAAATGTTTCTCACGATGAGAAGGTGTATCGCGATCAATAACCACGCACCTACGTCCAAGGTCAAGGTCACTGTTGAAGGTCAAAGGTCAAACCTATTGAACTTCCCTTCCTCTGTATGTCTTCTACACCGATGCATGGATTATCAAATGGCTTGGCACAAATGTTTCTCATGATGAGAAGGTGTGTCCCGATCAATAACCACGCACCTACGTCCAAGGTCAAGGTCACAGTTGAAGGTCAAAGGTCAAACCTATTGAAATTCCCTTCCGCTCTATATCTTCTACACTGATGCATGGATTATCAAATTGCTAACCACGCACCTACGTCCAAGGTCACAGTTGAAGGTCAAAGGTCAAACCTATTGAAATTCCCTTCCGCTCTATATCTTCTACACCGATGCATGGATTATCAAATGGCTTGGCACAGATGTTTCTCATGATGAGAAGGTGTGTCGCAATCAATAACCACGCACCTACGTCCAAGGTCAAGGTCACAGTTGAAGGTCAAAGGTCAAACATATTGAAATTCCCTTCCGCTCTATATCTTCTACACCGATGCATGCATTATCAAATGCCTTGGCACAAATGTTTCTCAGGATGAGAAGGTGTGTCTCGATCAAGAACCACGCACCTACGTCCAAGGTCAAGGTCATAGTTGAAGGTCAAAGGTCAAACCTATTGAAATTCCCTTCCGCTCTATATCTTCTACACCGATGCATGGATTATCACACTATGCCCAGGGTCAAGGTCACAGACTTGATGCGTTTGAAACCTTAATGCTCGGCTAAATGGCTTATGATCAAAAATGCCTCGTTTTCTTTGGCTGCCAGTGGGGGTATTCGTGTGCCGACAGGCCACATTTCTAGTTTCCCTTGGTTAATGTTTTTAGTCAACATTGGTTAAGGTTTTTCTGTAGGCCGCAGCCACCTTCTTTGTCAAGCTATGTGTACATCGACTCCCTCGTAGTCGAGCTATGCTGTTCTCCTACAGCTCTTGTTAAAAAATGCAATTGTTGAGTGTGCTTATTGCTGACAACATGTGTGACACATGTAGCTGCAGATCAACCCACGCATCTGTACAATCTGATCAAGGCCTACACCAATCAATCAATCAATGAACAACCAATCAACCAACCAATTCATGAACCTCTGAACCAATCAATTGATAACGAATCAATCAGTGAAGAATCAATCAACGAAGAATCAATCAATCAGTGAAGAATCAATTAACCAATCAATTAAAGAATCAATCAATCAATAAAGAATCGATCAATCAAGAATCAATCAATTGATGAAGAATCAATCAACCAATCAATCAATGAAGAATCAATGAACAACCAACCACTGTCCACAGTGATGAGGAGGAGGAGGATGCGAACGCCCTGCTGTATTTACCCGTGGCGCCGGATATTGAGGAGCCCGAGGACGGATGGCCACAGGCACCTGACCAGGTAACTACCACTAATCCAGTGATTTATTTACCAGCGAGTCAAATACTCACATCTTCTGGATTTTACTCGCTAAAATTAAGTAATTTTATTATTTTCGATAGGATGACTCGCCCTTTTTTCAGAAAAGACCAATTTGGCTCACCATCTCAAAAGAAGTAGATAAAACACTGCAAATCCCAAGAAAATGGCACCTTATTGTTGTATGTCTGTCACCTGTGGACAAGTGCCATATATAGAGGAAACGGACGATGTTATACAATGCTATATAAATACTGCCCTTGGTTGAGGTGAATTTTGTGGATTATCTCCCGCTGAAGCAATATATTGTTTTTGAGGGGAGATAATCCATAATATCACTCTCCCCACAACCAAGGGCGGTATTGTTTATGAATGCTTGCCTGGTACCCGGTTTCTATTGTAATACTACTACAGGGATGATACAAACAGGGTACCAGCCCATTGTCTGTTGTCATTTCATTTGTATGCCTTCGCACTTTCGGCATCAATTCACGCCGAGGCAGTCCGACCATAATTCGGCTGTTTCCGTAATTACACTTCAGGTATTTTCAGGGCAGGAGGGTAATGTTGTAATATTCCCCTCTAATATTGCCCGCTGCATTGTGAAGCGGGTGACACGGTGGAATATTTTTATCACGTGATTGCAATTGACCAATGAATATGCCTAGAAATTGCAGTACGGTATAATAAATATGTATGCTCCCCGACAAATATCATTACTGCCTTGTCCATTCAACCGCTGATGTCTGCACTATCCTTGTGACCACAATAACTCTACTCCAAACATTGCCACCATGCTTATATTGACGATATCTCGGATGAGTTCTGAAACCACATCTGTCAGAAGACCGGTTTCAGAGTTATTGCCCCTTGATTTTTATAAGCCCGGTTTAATAAACGGGACGTATTATGTATTCATCTTGTACGGGCAGGCGGCTAGCGGGCGGTGGGCGGGCACAGCTTGTCCACGCAATAACTAGAGTTCTACTTGACAGATTGTAACCAAATTTGGTATACATGTTTATCACGGTAAGACGAAGAAGCCTATTGATTTTGAAATTTTTTTGATAACTTGTCTCCGCCGGCCATTTTTATTTTTCGCACTTTGTATCCTTTTCCACGCAATAACTCGAGTTCTACTTCACCGCTCGTATCCAAATCTGGTATACATGTTTATCATGGCAAGACGAAGAAGCCTATTGATTTTGAAAAAAATCTGATACTTATCTCCCCTTGGCAGCCATTTTTAATTTTCGCACTCTGTAACCTTGTCCACGCAATAACTCAAGTTCTACTTGACCGATCATAACCAAATTCAGTATACATGTTTATCACGGCAAAACGAAGAAGCCTATTGATTTTGAAACATTTCCGATGACTTATCTCCCCTTGGCGGCCATTTTTAATTTTGGCACTCCTTATCCTTGTGAATAACTCAAGTTCTACTTCACCGATCGAAAACAAATTCGGTATACATGTTTATCATGGCATGGCTGCCCCCCATAGAAATTTGTGTGACATAATATGCTATCTCAAGGGAGATAACATATAAAAATAAACTAAATAATTCAAATACATTGTATCACAATTTTATTCACCGAGACATTTATCTTTTCAAAAGTTTTAACAACACGTACTTATGGCACTCTTGTTATTACTACTGTCTGTTTCACGAAAGCTGCCCAAATTTTACGGCTATATAAACAATTCAAAAACAAGATTTCTTTTGATAATATTAAATTAAAGGAAAAATTAAGAATGAGCCTTCTTTTTATTTCGTGAAATTTGGTCAAATATTGATTTTATTGCGGAAACAAAATTTCCCCATGTTAAATCACGGAGTGAAGATGTCTATGGGGATTTAACATGGGGAAATTTTTTTGAATTTTAGAAATACTGGACCGATTTTTAAAATTTAACTTTTGTTTTCTTAGTTAGATCATATCCAAGCTATCTAGCTAGGTTTCGGAGTCAATTTCCAAAATACTTCGTTTTTTGATTAATCTCACACTCTTTTTCCTCTTTTTCCCCCATGTTAAATTCCCATAGAGAAATCAATTTTTCGTAATAAAACCAATATTTGACCGAATTTCACGAAATAAAAAGAAGGCTCATTCTTAAATTTTCCTTTAATTTAATATTATCGAAAATAATATTGTTTTTGAATTGTCTATATAGCCGTAAAATTTAGGCAGCTTTCGTGAAACAGACAGTAGTCAAACTTGCACAAGCGACCACGTGCATTAAGCGACGTTTGTCTTATGCGACCTCTTTCAATTCCCCTCGACTATTTGGCCTATATAATGACAGTGTATTAAACGACTTTCCCTTAACGCGACCCCCGTCACATATTTTGTAACCAAACGCAACGACCATTAATTGACACGATGTGACTTTCTCCAAGTGAAATTAGCCTCAAGCGTGTGACAAACAAAGGAAACAAATCCCCTGTCACACAGGTTGAAGTAACGGACCAAGGTTCATAACTACATTAAATATACATAGAAGCATCAATAAATGGAAACAAAATAAGCTAAGCAAATGTTTTACTCCCTCTGATACATGTAACACATTACAAGATGAAGTAAAAAAAAAATTCTCTCACTTAGGCCTATCAAAAAAAATTGTTTGTTTCGGGGCACCGACCCTACCTGCTATTTTATTAACAAAATGTGCTGACCCTATTTTTTTCCCACATTTCAGAAGAAAATTCAGCAACAGCTTACAGATGAACCTGGTCACAAAACATATAAATCCCATTTCTCCAGTCACAGCCACATATGTGTCCTGTCCCGCAACAGCCTACATATGAACCTGGTCACAAAACATATAAGCCCCATTTCTCCAGTCACAACCACATATGTGTCCTGTCCCGCAACAGCCTACATATGAACCTGGTCACAAAACATATAAGCCCCATTTCTGCAGTCACAGCCACATATGTGTCTTGTTCCATCGATTCAGCAACAGCCTACATATGAACCTGGTCACAAAACATATAAGCCCCATTTCTCCAGTCACAGCCACATATGTCTTGTTACATCGATTCAGCAACAGCCTACAGATGAAACTGGTCACAAAACATATAAGCCCCATTTCTCCAGTCACAGCCACATATATGTCTTGTTCCATCGATTCAGCAACAGCCTACAGATGAACCTGGTCACAAAACATATAAGCCCCATTTCTCCAGTCACAGCCACACATGTGCCTTGTTCCATCGATTCAGCAACAGCCTACAGATGAACCTGGTCACAAAACATATAAGCCCCATTTCTCCAGTCACAGCCACATATATGTCTTGTTCCATCGATTCAGCAACAGCCTACAGATGAACCTGGTCACACAAAACATATAAGCCCCATTTCTCCAGTCACAGCCACATATGTGCCTTGTTCCATCGATTCAGCAACAGCCTACAGATGAACCTGGTCACAAAACATATAAGCCCCATTTCTCCAGTCACAGCCACACATGTGTCTTGTTCCATCGATTCAGGAACAGCTTACAGATGAAACCTGATCACAAAACATATAAGCCCCATTTCTCCAGTCACAGCCACATATGTGCCTTGTTCCATCGATTCAGCAACAGCCTACAGATGAACCTGGTCACAAAACATATAAGCCCCATTTCTCCAGTCACAGCCACATATGTGTCTTGTTCCATCGATTCAGCAACAGCATACAGATGAACCTGGTCACAAAGCATATAAGCCCCATTTCTCCAGTCACAACCACATAATTATGTGCCTTGTTCCATCGATTCAGCAACAGCTTACAGATGAACCTGGTCACAAAACATATAAATCCCATTTCTCCAGTCACAGCCACATATGTGTCCTGTCCCGCAACAGCCTACATATGAACCTGGTCACAAAACATATAAGCCCCATTTCTCCAGTCACAACCACATATGTGTCCTATCCCGCAACAGCCTACATATGAACCTGGTCACAAAACATATAAGCCCCATTTCTGCAGTCACAGCCACATATGTGTCTTGTTCCATCGATTCAGCAACAGCCTACATATGAACCTGGTCACAAAACATATAAGCCCCATTTCTCCAGTCACAGCCACATATGTCTTGTTACATCGATTCAGCAACAGCCTACAGATGAAACTGGTCACAAAACATATAAGCCATTTCTCCAGTCACCAGCCACATATATGTCTTGTTCCATCGATTCAGCAACAGCCTACAGATGAACCTGGTCACAAAACATTAATAAGCCCCACCCCATTTCTCCAGTCACAGCCACACAATGTGCCTTGTTCATCGATTCAGCAACAGCCTACAGATGAACCTGGTCACAAAACATATAAGCCCCATTTCTCCAGTCACAGCCACACATGTGCCCTTGTTCCATCGATTTCAGCAACAGCATACAGATGAAACCTGAATCACAAAACATATAAGCCCCATTTCCCTTCCAGTCACAGCCACATATGTACCTTGTTCCATCGATTCAGCAACAGCCTACAGATGAACCTGGTCACAAAACATATAAGCCCCATTTCTCCAGTCACAGCCACATATGTGTCTTGTTCCATCGATTCAGCAACAGCATACAGATGAACCTGGTCACAAAGCATATAAACCCCATTTCTCCAGTCACAACCACATAATTATGTGTCTTGTTCCATCGATTCAGCAACAGCCTACATATGAACCTGGTCACAAAACATATAAGCCCCATTTCTCCAGTCACAGCCACATATGTGTCTTGTTCCATCGATTCAGCAACAGCATACAGATGAACCTGGTCACAAAACATATAAGCCCCATTTCTCCAGTCACAGCCACATATGTGTCTTGTTCCATCGATTCAGCAACAGCATACAGATGAAACCTGGTCACAAAACATATAAACATATATGTATCTTGTTCCATCGATTCAGCAACAGCCTACATATGAACCTGGTCACAAAACATATAAGCCCCATTTCTCCAGTCACAGCCACATATGTGTCTTTTTCCATCGATTCAGCAACAGCCTACAGATGAAACTGGTCACAAAACATATAAACCCCATTTCTCCAGTCACAGCCACATATGTGTCCTGTTCCATCGATTCAGCAACAGCCTACAGATGAACCTGGTCACAAAACATATAAGCCCCATTTCTCCAGTCACAACCACATACATGTACGTGTCTTGTTCCATCGATTCAGCAACAGCCTACAGATGAAACTGGTCACAAAACATGTAAGCCCCATTTCTCCAGTCACAGCCACATATATGTATTTTTCCATCGATTCAGCAACAGCCTACAGATGAAACTGGTCACAAAACATATAAGCCCCATTTCTCCAGTCACAACCACATATGTGTCTTGTTCCATCGATTCAGCAACAGCCTACAGATGAAACTGGTCACAAAACATATAAGCCCCATTTCTCCAGTCACAGCCACACATATGTGTCTTGTTCCATCGATTTAGCAACAGCCTACAGATGAAACTGGTCACAAAACATATAAGCCCCATTTCTCCAGTCACAGCCACATATGTCTTGTTACATCGATTCAGCAACAGCCTACAGATGAAACTGGTCACAAAACATATAAGCCCCATTTCTCCAGTCACAGCCACATATGTGTCTTGTTCCATCGATTCAGCAACAGCTTACAGATGAAACCTGGTCACAAAACATATAAACATATATGTATCTTGTTCCATCGATTCAGCAACAGTCTACAGATGAAACTGGTCACAAAACTTATAAGCCCCATTTCTCCAGTCACAGCCACATATATGTCTTGTTCCATCGATTCAGCAACAGCCTACATATGAACCTGGTCACAAAACATATAAGCCCCATTTCTCCAGTCACAACCACATATGTATCTTGTTCCATCGATTCAGCAACAGCCTACAGATGAAACTGGTCACAAAACATATAAGCCCCATTTCTCCAGTCACAGCCACATATGTGCCTTGTTCCATCGATTCAGCAACAGTTTACTGATGAAACTGGTCACAAAACATATAAGCCCCATTTCTGCAGTCACAGCCACATATGTGCCTTGTTCCATCGATTCAGCAGCAGCCTACAGATGAAACTGGTCACAAAACATATAAACCCCATTTCTCCAGTCACAGCCACATATGTGTCCTGTTCCATCGATTCCGCAACAGCCTACAGATGAACCTGGTCACAAAACATATAAACCCCATTTCTCCAGTCACAACCACATATGTATCTTGTTCCATCGATTCAGCAACAGCCTACAGATGAAACTGGTCACAAAACATATAAGCCCAATTTCTCCAGTCACAGCCACATATGTGCCTTGTTCCATCAATTCAGCAACAGTTTACTGATGAAACTGGTCACAAAACATATAAGACCCATTTCTCCAGTCACAACCACATATGTGCCTTGTTCCATCGATTCAGCAACAGCTTACAGATGAAACCTGGTCACAAAACATATAAACATATATGTATCTTGTTCCATCGATTCAGCAACAGTCTACAGATGAAACTGGTCACAAAACTTATAAGCCCCATTTCTCCAGTCACAGCCACATATATGTCTTGTTCCATCGATTCAGCAACAGCCTACATATGAACATGGTCACAAAACATATAAGCCCCATTTCTCCAGTCACAACCACATATATGTCTTGTTCCATTGATTCAGCAACAGCCTACAGATGAAACTGGTCACAAAACATATAAGCCCCATTTCTCCAGTCACAGCCACATATGTGCCTTGTTCCATCGATTCAGCAACAGTTTACTGATGAAACTGGTCACAAAACATATAAGCCCCATTTCTCCAGTCACAGCCACATATGTGTCTTGTTCCCTCGATTCAGCAAGAGCCTACAGATTAAACTGGTCACATGACATATATAAGGTCTCACGGGACAGTGGCCGGCTAACTTTAAAAAGGGGGTGGACTATTTTCTATATACTTCACTACCGATCCTGTAAGTTACACCTGTGTGTCTAGAAAAATAGATTTATGAATATTTCTTGACTTTGGGAGGCTTGACTATGTGTATTTTTTAGAGTATTTCATAATTCTACGAAACTGAATGTTAGCTCCTGTTGATTTTGATATCTTGGAAAATGGCGCATGCTATGCTGTCTTTCCGGTACCGTTTCGCGTCAGAATTTAGGTATTTTTCGGGCATTTGTAGCGAAAATTTCAGGTGGTTATGACCCCGCTTTGAAATCATTTTCAGAAAATGGTGTTGTGTTACAAGTGATAGAACAAGACATAACAAAGTCTCTGTGCCTCATGTTTTCATGAAAACAATTCCTACAAATTCAGTCATGTTGAAATTTCTGGCCAAAAATATGTGGGTGGGATAATTTTGTAAAAAATTAATTGAACATATCTGATGCGGTTACTGCATTTTTATTGTGGCGCGCGATTTGTACTTAATTTGCGAGTATTTTTCAATACTTGTCGCAAGAGCCTCCTTAACTGATTGTGAGAGGCGGTGATTTTTATAAGTCACCCGCCGCCCTCAGAAAAGGAGTCAATTTTGGCTATTTTCAACCATCCCGTGATGCCTTAAGGGAAAAGTCTGATTGTTCAAGGTGTCTTATTTCACCTCTAACCAATATTGTTTGACAGAAGAACCTGTCCCAAGATAACATCCAGCAGTTTTAGTTTACTGCATTCAAATATGCAGGGTTCAGCAGGGCTAGAGGTAAGCATGGTATTTTGCAGTC
Organism: Conchocele bisecta; assembly: GCA_029237695.1. Lineage (NCBI taxonomy): Eukaryota > Metazoa > Mollusca > Bivalvia > Lucinida > Thyasiridae > Conchocele > Conchocele bisecta. The sequence continues at coordinate 8,762,735 of CM055270.1, forward strand.
GATACACCGAATGGAAACTTCGCGTTTCGCCATTTTGGGGGTGGATGATATCCGCACCCCATTTCGACAGCAGCTTTCATTTCGTACATTTTTCTTTGTTTGCGTTTTACGTAAAATTTATTAAATTAGCAATATAGAGTCGAGCAGTTTCGGGAAAAAACATTTTTCCTTAAGGTCTCACGGGACAGTGGGCGGCTAGCTTTAAAAAGGGGGTGGACGATTTTCTATATACTTCACTACCGACCCTGTAAGTTACACCAGTGTGTCTAGAAAAATAGGTTTATGAATATTTCTTGACTTTGGGAGGCTTGACTAGGTGTATTTTTTAGAGTATTTCATAATTCTACGAAACTGAATGTTTATTTGTTAACTCCGGTTGATTTTGACATCTTGGAAAATGGCGCATGCTATGCTGTCTTGCCGGTACGGTTTCGCGTCAGGATATAAGGTATTTTTCGGGCATTTGTAGCGAAAATTTGAGGTTGTTAAGACCCCGCTTTGAAATCATTTTCAGAAAATGGTGTGGTGTTACAAGTGATAGAACAAGACATAACAAAGTTCTGTGCCTCATGTTTTCATGAAAACAATTCCGACAAATTCAGTCGTGTTGAAATTTCTGGCCAAAAATAGGTGGGTGGGGTAACTTTGTAAAAAATTAATTGAACACATCTGATGCGGTTACTGCATTTTTATGCCCCACCATGATAGTGGAGGGGGCATTTAGTGTTACCCTTGTCCGTCCCGTCCCGTCCCGTCCCGTCCGTCCGTCCGTCCGTCACGAAACTTTAACCCTCGGGTAAATTTGGCCTCATTTATTATCAAAGCGATATGTGGGGCATGCGTGTTCTATGAACACATTTTCTAGTTATTGTGGCGCCTTGAAAGTCCGCTGCCCTCAGAAAAGCAGTCAATTTTGGCTATTTTCAACCGTCCCGTGATGCCGAAGCCCCATTTCTCCAGTCACAGCCACATATGTCTTGTTCCATCGATTCAGCAACAGCCTACAGATTAAACTGGTCACAAAACATTTTCACATATGTGTCTTGTTCCATCGATTCAGCAACAGCCTACAAATTAAACTGGTCACAAAACATATAAGCCCTATTTCTCCAGTCACAGCCACATATGTCTTGTTCCATCGATTCAGCAACAGCTTGCAGATGAAACTGGTCACAAAACACATAAGCCCCATTTCTCCAGTCACAGCCACATATGTGTCTGGTTCCATCAATTCAGCAACAGCCTACAGATGAAACTGGTCACAAAACACATAAGCCCCTTTCTCCAGTCACAGCCACATATATGTCTTGTTCCATCGATTCAGCAACAGCCTACAGATGAAACTGGTCACAAAACATATAAGCCCCATTTCTCCAGTCACAGCCACATAATTATGTGTCTTGTTCCATCGATTCAGCAACAGTCAACAGATGAACCTGGTCACAAAACATATAAGCCCCATTTCTCCAGTCACAGCCACATATGTGTCTTGTTTCCATCGATTCAGCAACAGGCTACAGATGAAACTGGTCACAAAACATATAAGCCCCATTTCTCCAGTCACAGCCACATATGTGTCTTGTTCCATCGATTCAGCAACAGCCTATATATGAAACTGGTCACAAAACATTTTAGCCCCATTTCTCCAGTCACAGCCACATATGTGTCTTGTTCCATTGATTCAGCAACAGCCTACTGATGAAACATCGCCCCATGCTGAGAAGAGAAAATCCCAGCCAACGCCCGAATCTGGCGGCAAAAAAAGAAAGACGAAGGCCATGGATGTAGATCTACCTGAGGCCCCCGTAGATGGTAATAAAACTTTATGGTCATGATATTGTGATCATAGAAATGTGGAGTTATGTTATAGCAAGCCCTTTCGCTGAGAGGATATTTGTTGCTTTCAGTATGTGTAAGATAAAATTATTTTCAATTATTAGCTCACCTGAGCGAAGCTCATGTGAGCTATTGTTACCGCAATGTGTCCGTCGTCGTCCGTCGTCGTCGTCCGTGAACATTTTCAAACGTCTTCTCCTCGGTAACCATTGGGCCTATAGTCACCAAACTTCAAAAATCTTCTTCTCAAGATCCGCCAATCGGATTTCGACAAAACTTGGTAGGAATGATCGATGTACAATGCTCTTTCAAAGTTGTTAAAATGGTGACCCCGGGGTCAAAAATGGGCCGTGGGGTCAAATTGGGGTCAAATTTTATTTTTGACCGAATATGGTCATATCATATATCAAATCGAAGGTATCAACAAGGCGATCACTCTGGTGCATTTTTTGTCGAAATCGGATGGTTATGTCATCCAAGATGGCCGCCGAAAGGTCAAAAGGTCGTTCTTTTATTAGAGATTTCAAAATTATTCTTCACATGAACCACTTGGCCCATTGTAGCCAAACTTAAAAGTTTTGGTCCATGGGTGAAGCCTTTTCAGATTTGTTAAAATGGAGGTCATCGCTAATCCAAGATGGCCGCCATCTAAAAATAGCATAAATTCTTAAAAAATCTTCTTCTCATGAACCGCCAGCCGGATTTCGATGAAACTTGGTAGGAATGATCGATTTACAATGCTCTTTCAAAGTTGTTAAAATGGTGACCCCGGGGTAAAAAATGGGCGTGGCCCTTTGGGTCAAATTGGGGCCAAATTTTATTTTTGACCGAATATGGTCATGTCCATATCAAATCGAAGGTATCAAAGAGGCGATCGCTCTGGTATATTATTTGTCGAAATTGGATGGTCATGTCATCCAAGATGGCCGCCGAAAGGTCAAAAGGTTGTTCTTTTATTAGAGATTTAAAAATTCTTCTTCACACGAAGTGCTTGGCCCATGGTGGCCAAACTTCACAGTTATGGTCCATGGGTGAAGCCTTTTCAGATTTGTTAAAACGGAGGTCGTCGCTAATCCAAGATGGCCGCCATCTAAAAAATAGCACAAATTCTTAAAAAATCTTCTCGTGAACCTCCAGCCGTATTTCGACGAAACTTGGTAGGAATGATCGACGTAGAATGCTCTTTCAAAGGTGTTAAAATGGTGACACCGGGGTCAAAAATGGGCGTGGCCTGTGGGATCAAATTTTATTTTTGACCAAATATGCTCATGTCATATATCAAATTGAAGGTATCGATGTGGCGATTGCTCTGGTGCAATATTTGTCGGAATCGGATGATTATGTCATCCAAATTGGCCTCCAAAAGGTCCATTTATTCGAGATTTTGAACGTATTTTTCTCAGAAACCACATGGCCGATGCTGGCCAAACTTCATAGTAACTTAAGATCCTTGGGTGAAGCATTTTCAGATTTGGTAAAATGAGAGTCATCGCTTAATCCAAGATGACCGCCATCTAAAAATAGCACAATTTTTTTAAAACATATATATGAACTCAATGTCACATTCTCCTGGAATGGTGTCAGGTGGAGTCAGGTGAGCGAATTAGGGCCATCATGGTCCTCTTGTTTTTAAGTTCAAACCCAAATTGTTTGAAAATATAACATTTGGTGCTTCCAAGATGAAAAATAAGTCTTTCATAATACAATATAATAATAATAATTCTCAATACACTGTTGTTCACATAAGCAAAAATAAAATTTCTGCAATTTCACTGAAAATTCGTCAACACATTTATATATTCGCCAATTGCGATTATGGTAATCGCCAGTTCAAACGCTGTATTATGATTCAATTATAGAATCAATGATGGAAGTTGATTAACAAAGTCAGATACTCCATTCCGATATTAGTCCAATTGTGAAACTTTTCAATTGAACAACTTTAATCCGTCTGTATATGCCTTTGCTGTTGAATGGACGTAACTCCTCAATTAATCAATCCAATTTGTATACGACTTGCTTTGTGTGAACGGACGTAAACCAATCAATCCATCCATCCATCGCCTATTTCAGAGATCCACCCACTGTTGAATGTAAAGAAGCCCAACGAGAAAGCCCACAAGAAACCAAGTACGAAGGGTAAACAGAAGACGGGGAAGTCTGACCGATCAAAACATAAAGGTTAGTGAAGTGTGACCCTGTACCGCGGTAACATTGATTCAAATGTAGCTGTGACTGGAGAAGTGGGGCTAATGGGTTTTGCAAACACTGTAGATCCAGTCACGTTTTATTTTTTACTTTTACTTTAGAGAATGATACACATACACTCTCACCGCTTTAGTGTGGTCTGTATATGTGGCTGTGACTGGAGAAATTAGGCTTGTGAGTGTTGTGACCAGTGTAGATCCAGATCAGCCTCTGCTTTTGCACAATCTTTTGCACTGGTCGTCATTCCATGAATGACACACCCGTCATACTTCGAACAAGCAATATAGACTTATCAGGCTACAGGAGTGTGCTATTTGATCAGGACCTACACTTGTCACAAATCCCATAAGCCCAATTTCTCCAGTCACAGCCACAAATCAGGGTAAGATAGTAGGGTACATGTACCTTAATGACGAATCCACTGAATGCATACCCTAAAGATTAATCTTACTGGGATTCGCACCATGGGCCAACAGTGCAAGTGATCTCATGTAGAAAGGGTGTTTGACAGGAAATCAGGATATTGTAGCATTCATGTGATCACCACCTGAGTCCTCCTGGTTCCCGGAACCTCTCTACGAAGAACGCCGTAGTTTTGCAATCATGCTTTATTAGAATGCAATCGATTGTAAAGTGGATTGGTTTGAAACTGGCCTAAATCTCAGAGTCCCTGGTCGGCACCCAAGTCTACCATGGCGTGCGTCTGGCCCTTTAACCAGCCGCCTCGAGTGTATAGCATGTAGCGAGCACTTCTACACTGCTAGCCATCCCAAATAGATGGTCTTATGCATCAAATTCATGGTATTCACCAGGTTAAACTGGTTTGTGGTGAGATACGATGTCAAAATATTGTTATGCACTCGGTAGCACTCGATAGAGCAGGCTGTAATGTTACACTATGGTGTTTTAATTCAATGAAGAGCAGTCACCTAATGTATACGGCATTGCTGTTTAACCCTTTCAACACCACATGCCTGTATAGTGATATTGGCAAACAGTGTAGATCCAGGATCGCGTCAGGATCTGCACTTTTTGCAAGTAATTGTCATATTTCTGAGAGCAAAAACACCCCCTTTTCATAAATGGACTACAATCGAACCCGTGTTAATGGTCACCTGGGAATAGTGGCCACCCGGGGCCCGTTTCACTAAACCTCTTACGACTAAAATGTTCGTAAGTGCAAAATTATGATAGTCTGCAAATTTCGCATTAATAATGTTTTCTTGAAAACAATTATTGGATTTACATTTATTGAGCATAGGCTGCATATGCAGCTTATGCTCAATAAATGTAAATCCATAAATTGAAAGTTACAGACGATCTCAAATTTGAACTTACGAACATTTTAGTCGTAAGAAGTTTAGTGAAACGGGCCCCTGTTCACTATGGCCAGGTAAAAGTCCCCCCGTCCAATTGTTTTCATTATAAGACCTTGGAATAACGGCCACCCCTGAACTACGGCCAGCGATTTTCGTATGTGTTTTTTTTTTGTATGTGTACAGCGGCCATGTCATGCTTTTGTCAGCAAAAAGAAATCACAATCTGACCGCTATCATTTGAATTCTCCTTTGAAAACATTTACCTTGCCCATATCCAGATATCGGTCGGTGTCATTTTGGTGACATCAAAAATTTTCCTGTCAATTATATTACACCAAACTGTAAAATATGTCAGTTTTCTGGATAGGTTTGTGCCTGTGTTGTTAACAACATGAACCACCATTATAAATAGCATCATACACAGAAAATAGCACATTGTATCACTTTCACCTGGCCAACCACACAACACATACCATATATACTGACTACTGTTATTAGCTATCAAATCCAGTGACATGTAAGCAGTTACCGGAGTGTATTGTCCCTGGTGTCTACTCACCTACTATGCGAGTAGATATGGCTTTACCTATGGGTAACGTGTACACTAACATAGGATGTGCATCAGATTGAAAAGTTTACACATCAAAATTTATTTTGAGATTGATGGGTTTGCTGGCATAATATTGATAGCTTGTCGTTGTCATATCTGCCTATTATGTATTGCACCAAATTTTATTTAGTTTACTGTCATATTATTTGCTGTATGTGTCAAACGCACAAAGTGGTGAAACTGTAAGATGGCTTGTACATATAAAGATGGTGGAGATGGCAACTCGATGCTCCATATACTATACAGTAACAAGACAATATTCACATATGTTATATTCATATATCGCATCACTCTTATGAAGCAATTATCATTGAAGTCAAGTGTATATATCTATGGCCTAATACCTTAAGGATGCAAACCTCATTCAATCAATCAGTGAACAGCAAAAACAAAGGGGCACTTTCATGATAAGCGTGGAAGTCTCACAGGGTGTGATTATGTTTCCAATGTTGTCCCATTGTATAGATATTCCATAATGACAGAATATAATTTGATAAGGAAATAAATGTCTCAGAAAAAAAAAAGAGTTGGATATGAAATATATGTTTTGAAATAAAACTGATATTTTTGTTTCAAACTGTAAGTGGTATACTGATAATAATATGCACCAAGAGACTCACTTTACACAAGATCTACTTAAACATGTCAAATATGAATTTAGAGATTGGGAAACTTTCCACTCATTTGGAGAATCAAATAGCAAAGGGTGTTCGATTTTAATAAGGAAAACTATGCAATTCAACGTTATTAGATGAACTGTATGATGATAATGGTCGATATGTAATATTAAATATAGAAGCACTTGATAACATTTTTACGTTATTAAATACTCACCGAACGATAAGAATGCTAGAAATAATTATTTCAAGTCGCTACACAATATTTCAAATGATAATACACAAGGTGTTAAAATAGTAGGCGGTGATTTTAATGATACGCTCAGTAAGAAAGATAGAGTGTATAAAACCTCAACATCGAGGAAAATAAAAATGCCTGTTGAGAATCTAAGCATGTTTATTAAATTTCACAATGTCACTGACGTTTGGAAATAATTTCACAGTAATAAATTTCAATTTACTTGGCGTAGGAAAAATAGTGCAGAAAAAAGTAGAATAGATTTTTGGTTAATAGATGAAAATTTAATACCTTTGATTTTCTCAACCGACATTAGACCAGTAGCCTATTTCATCAACATTGCAAAGTATACTTTACTAGCAAAGTATACTTTGAGGGAGTAATCATTTATTTTTCCTGAAATGCATTATTTCATATAGAACTAACAAATGCATATATTTCATGATTAAAAGTATGCAGAATTATTATACTGAATTTATTACATTATCACAGCCAAATTGGCTGTGATAATGTAATAAATTCAGTATAATAAAAATTAATAAATTTATCATAAAATTGAAAATTTCTCCCTCAAAGTATACTTTGCTACTAAAGTATACTTTGCAATGTTGATGAAATGGACTACAGCTCTCATTCAAAGTACAGATCATATGGCGATTTTGCTGAAACTGAAGATACCCAATAAAAGGGGACAGGGGGTTCTGGAAACTAAATGTATCTCATTTAACTGAATTCAATTCAATTATTCCTTTGAATATTACTAGTTACCAAACAAAATGGGAAATGTGTAGGTATTAAATTAGAGAACAATCTATAAATTTCTCAAAAATGAAATCAAGAGAACGTAACAACCGACTGCAAGAACTGGAAAAGAAACTGCAGACTTTATATTCAACCCCGGATTTTGATAATAATGAAACAATAAAACAGCAAACCAACATAGTTGAAAAAGAGATCGAAGAAATATATAATTTAAAAACATTTGGAGCACAAATACGTTCTAGGGTTCAATTCCTAGAAGAAGGAGAACATAACTCAAAATATTTTCATAGTCTAGAGAAATCAAGACAAAATAAAAAAGTAAGTACTTCATTGACTGTTAATAATAAACGAATACATTCCACCGAAGCTATTTTGAATGAGGAAGTAAACTTCTATAAAACGCTGTACACTTCAAATAATACCGATACTGATACACATTCTTATATTGAATCAATCAAATTAGATAGCAAATTAGATGATGGATCAGCAAATCTTTGTGAAGGGCCAGTGACAATCGAAGAGTGTAAATGTGCAATTAATGATATGAAACTTAACAAGAGCCCTGGACTCGATAGCTTACCAGCTTAACGTTTTGGAATAAGATAGGGTTTATAATCACATCATCGTTAAATGAAGGGTTTGAAAAAGGGGAATTATCTTGCACTCAAAAACAAAGTGTATTTTTGTCGATAGTCGGCGCTTTTTCCGTCGTCCGCGTCGTCCGCGTCGTCAGCGTCGTCCGCGTGTTTTGTAAGGCAAATGCGTTAAAGTTATTGTTTTTTCACAATATCTGTTAAACCCCTTGCCAGACATTGATAATATTTCACATCAATGTTTGTCTAGGGATGATGCTTCATTACGCACACCCCCACATCCAAATTATCAAGGCCAAGGTCATTTATTTACTTGTAATGTTCACCGGTTTTGTAACAGAAATACGTTAAAGTTATTGTTTTTTCACAATATCACTTTAACCCCTTGCCAGACTTTGATAATATTTCACATCAATGTTTGTCTAGGAATGATGCTTCATTACGCACACCCCCACATCCAAATTCTCAAGGTCAAGGTCATTTATTTACCTGTAATGTTCACCGGTTTTGTAACAGAAATGCGTTAAACTTATTGTTTTTATGCCCCCGCCACCGAATGGTGAGGTGGGCATATAGTGTTACCGGCGTCCGTACGTACGTAACGTACGTACGTAACGTACGTACGTCCCAAAACCTTAACGCTGGGTAAATGGCTTATAATTTCTGTTTCCTTGCTCAGATCTGCTTCACATTTCACACACGCATTGCTCCAATAGTCCTCTGCCACCCTGTGACAAATCCACATTCGTCCCGCCCCCGCTAAGCCCAGAGTCAAGGTCACAGACTTGGTGCGTTCGAAACCTTAACGCTGGGTAAATGGCTTATAATTTCTGTTTCCTTGCTCGGATCTGCTTCACATTTCACACACGCATTGCTCCAATGGTCCTCTACCGCCCTGTGACAAATCCACATTTGTCCCGCCCCCGTTAAGCCCAGGGTCAAGGTCTCAGACTTGGTGCGTTCGAAACCTTAACGCTGGGTAAATGGCTTATAATTTCTGTTTCCTTGCTCGGATCTGCTTCACATTACACACACGCATTGCTCCAATGGTCCTCTGCCACCCTGTGACAAATCCACATTCGTCCCGCCCCCGCTAAGCCCAGAGTCAAGGTCACAGACTTGGTGCGTTCGAAACCTTAACGCTGGGTAAATGGCTTATAATTTCTGTTTCCTTGCTCGGATCTGCTTCACATTTCACACACGCATTGCTGCTCCAATGGTCCTCTACCGCCCTGTGACAAATTCACATTTGTCCCGCCCCCGTTAAGCCCAGGGTCAAGGTCTCAGACTTGGTGCGTTCGAAACCTTAACGCTGGGTAAATGGCTTATAATTTCTGTTTCCTTGCTCGGATCTGCTTCACATTTCACACACGCATTGCTCCAATGGTCCTCTACCGCCCTGTGACAAATTCACATTCGTCCCGCCCCCGCTAAGCCCAAGGTGTCAAGGTCACAGACTTGGTGCGTTCGAAACCTTAACGCTGGATAAATGCCTTATAATTTCTGTTTCCGTGCTCGGATCTGCTTCACATTTCACACACACATTGCTCCAATGGTCCTCTGCCACCCTGTGACAAATCCACATTCGTCCCGCCCCTGCTAAGCCCAGGGTCAAGGTCACAGACTTGGTGCGTTCGAAACCTTAACGCTGTGTAAATGGCTTATAATTTCTGTTTCCTTGCTTGGATCTGCTTCACATTTCACACACGCATTGCTCCAATAGTCCTCTGCCACCCTGTGACAAATCCACATTCGTCCCGCCCCCGCTAAGCCCAGGGTCAAGGTCACAGACTTGGTGCGTTCGAAACCTTAACGCTGGATAAATGCCTTATAATTTCTGTTTCCTTGCTCGGATCTGCTTCACATTTCACACACGCATTGCTCCAATGGTCCTCTGCCGCCCTGTGACAAATCCACATTTGTCCCGCCCCCGCTAAGCCCAGGGTCAAGGTCACAGACTTGGTGCGTTCGAAATCTTAACGCTGGATAAATGCCTTATAATTTCTGTTTCCTTGCTCAGATCTGCTTCACATTTCACACACGCATTGCTCCAATGGTCCTCTGCCACCCTGTGACAAATCCACATTCGTGCCGCCCCCGCTAAGCCCAGGGTCAAGGTCACAGACTTGGTGCGTTCGAAACCTTAACGCTGGGTAAATGCCTTATAATTTCTGTTTCCTTGCTCGGATCTGCTTCACATTTCACACACGCATTGCTCCAATGGTCCTCTGCCACCCTGTGACAAATCCACATTCGTCCGCCCCGCTAAGCCCAGGGTCAAGGTTCACAGACTTTGGTGCGTTCGAACCTTAACGCTCGGGTAAAATGCCTTATAATTTCTGTTTCCTTGCTCTGATCTGCTTCACATTTCACACAGGCATTGCTCCAATGGTCCTCTGCCACCCTGTGACAAATCCACATTCGTCCCGCCCCCGCTAAGCCCAGGGTCAAGGTCACAGACTCGGTGCGTTCGAAACCTTAACGCTCGGGTAAATGCCTTATAATTTCTGTTTCCTTGCTCTGATTGCTTCACATCACACAGGCATTGCTCCAATGGTCCTCTGCCACCCTGTGACAAATCCACATTCGTCCCCGCCCCCGCCCCCGTAAGCCCAGGGTCAAGGTCACAGACTCGGTGCGTTCGAAACCTTAACGCTCGGGTAAATGCCTTATAATTTCTGTTTCCTTGCTCGGATCTGCTTCACATTTCACACACGCATTGCTCCAATGGTCCTCCGCCACCCTGTGACAAATCCACATTCGTCCCGCCACCGCTAAGCACAGGGTCAAGGTCACAGACTTGGTGCGTTCGAAACCTTAACGCTCAGGTAAATGGCTTGTAATTTATGTTTCCTTGCTCGGATCTGCTGCACATTTCACACACGCATTGCTCCAATGGTCTTCTACCACCCTGTGACAAATCCACATTCGTCCCACTCCCGCTAAACCCAGGGTCAAGGTCACAAACACTCGGGTAAATGACTTATTATGCCCCCGCAACTGAATGGTGAGTGGGGCATATGGTGTTACCGGCGTCCGTCCGTACTCGGGTAAATGGCTTGTAATCAAATATGCCTCGTTTTCTTTAGCTGCCAGCGGGGGCATTCGTGTGCAGACAGGCCACATTTCTAGTTTCACAATATCTCTTTAACCCCTTGCCAGACATTGATAATATTTCATATCAATGTTTGTCTAGGGATGATGCTTCATTACGCACACCCCCGCATCCAAAGTCTGAAGGTCAAGGTCATTTATTTACTTGTAATGTTCACCGGTTTTGTAACAGAAATGCGTTAAAGTTATTGTTTTTTCACAATATCGCTTTAACCCCTTGCCAGACTTTGATAATATTTCACATCAATGTTTGTCTAGGAATGATGCTTCATTACGCACACCCCCACATCCAAATTTTGAAGGTCTAGGTCATTTATTTACTTGTAATGTTCACCGGATTTGTAACAGAAATGCGTTAAAGTTATTGTTTTTTCACAATATCTCTTTAACCCCTTTCCAGACATTGATAATATTTCACACCTATGTTTGTCTACAGATGATGCTTCATTATGCACACCCCAACATCCAAATTCTGAAAGTCAAGGTCATTTATTTACTTGTAATGTTCACCGGATTTGTAACAGAAATGCGTTAAAGTTATTGTTTTTTCACAATATCTCTTTAACCCCTTTCCAGACATTGATAATATTTCACATCAATGTTTTTCTACGGATGATGCTTCATTATGCACACCCCCACATCCAAATTCTGAAGGTCAAGGTCATTTGTTTACTTGTAATGTTCACGGTCAAATGCCTCGGCAGGCGCGACACCACTTCCGTGGCGGAATTCTTGTCTCTATTATTATACCCCCCGCAACGAGTTGTGGGGGGGTATACTGGAGTCAGGTTGTCCGTCCGTCCGTCCGTCCGTCCGTCCGGGTAAACTTAACATCAGAGAAATATTGTTATAACTTCTATTTCCTTCATCTAAAATGCTTGATATTTCACACATGCATTCCTGTAAGGCTCTACTACCATGCTGTGCCAAATCCACGACCGTCCAACCCCCGCAGATCCCAAGGTCAAGGTCAAATACTTAGTCCGTAAACTTAACATCAGAGAAATATTGTTATAACTTCTATTTCCTTCATCTAAAATGCTTAATATTTCACACATGCATTCCTGTAAGGCTCTACTACCATGCTGTGCCAAATCCACGACCATCCAACCCCCGCTGATACCAAGGTCAAGGTCAAATACTTAGTCTCTTTACAAAACTTAACATCAGAGAAATATTGTTATAACTTCTATTTCCTTCATCTAAAATGCTTAATATTTCACACATGCATTCCTGTAAGGCTCTACTACCATGCTGTGCCAAATCCATGACTGTCCAACCCCTGCTGATCCCAATGTCAAGGTCAAATACTCTTTACAAAACTTACATCAGAGAAATAAGTTATACTTCTATTTCCTTCATTGAAAATTCTTATTATTTCACTTGTGCATTCCTCTAAGGTTGTACTATCATGCTGTGACAAATCTACGACTGTCCAACCCCCGCTGATCCCAAGGTCAAGGTCACATACTTAGTCTCTTTACAAAACTTAACATCAGAGAAATATGTTATAACTTCTATTTCTTTCATTGAAAATACTTAATATTTCATATGCTGTGACAAATCCCCGCTGATCTCGAGGTCAACGTCACATACATACCGTATAACCTCGACTTAACGCCCCCCCTCCTAATAAACGCCCCCAACCACCCCCCCCCCCCCCCCCCCCCAAATAAAAAATTATTTTTTTTACCAATGACCGCCAATTTCAAACACAAATAATCCTTAAATCCTTATTTGTGTTTCAAATTGGCGGTCCTTGTTAAAAAAAAAAAAAAAACTTTTTTTTTGTTTTTTCTGGCTAATAAACGCCCCCCCCCCCCCCCCCCCCCCCTTTTGTAAAATGTAACGCCTCCGGGGCGTTAATTAATTCGAGGTTATACGGTAGTCTCTTTACAAAACTTAACATCAGAGAAATCGGTTATAACTTCTATTTCCTTGCTCGGATCTGCTTCACATTTCACACACTCATTGCTCCAATGGACCTCTACCACCCTGTGACAAATTCACGTTCATGCCGCTCGCGCTAATCCCAGAGTCAAGGTCACAAGCCCACACACTTGGAAATTTGTACATATTTTAGGGGTACCTGGGCCCACGCGGGGGGTATTCCGTAAGCCTCGCTTACTGACCAATCTAGTTCAAGAAAGGCAATCCAGAAAATATCGAAAACTGGAGGCCAATATCTCTCCTAAATGTAGATTATAAAGTCGCTGCAAAAGTCTTAGCAAAACGTTTACAAAAAGTATTACCAAACATCATTAGTTTAGACCAACGAGGGTATATTAAAAATAGATATATTGGAAATAATATAAGACAAATTCAAGACATAATTGATTATACTGCATGCCATTCTTGATTTGGATGCAGCTATACTATTTGTAGATTTTAGAAAGGCATTTGATACAGTAGAATGGGATTTCATGTTTGAAGTACTTATCCAGTTGTTAAATTAACGTTAAGTGGTGTCTACTCAGATTAGAATTATTTTATGCAATTCTAATCCACACATTTGTCAGTAACTATTGAAATACGTGCAAACTACTTTCATGTTTTCTAATGGTCTTAGAAACCAAATACCCATACATGCATAACTGAAATGGTCATAATTAGAATTAAACAGTGTCCAAAATATCTGTTCACTCCAGATTGTAATGTTAGTTCATGTATATGACCACTTTGGAGATTAAGATCAATATTAAGATCAATATTAAGAATCTCGCCGCTGCGGCTGGTGTCTCTGAAGATCTTGCCCGGGCGTGGCTCAAGAAGCAGGCCATCTGGCAGATATATTTGTCTGCCCCACCGCACACTGCACACCCCACGCCCGAAATTTGATGTGACCGTGCCAAACGAGGTCCACCAGGCCTTTCTGCTGTTTCTCCCTCACGATCGCCTAGGTCGCAAAACTTACAAGTATGCACTCACCATTGTTGATGTGGCCTCTCGCTACAAGGAGACTTGAGCCTCTGGCCATAAAAGAGGTCGCCAAAAGCTCTCTCCCGCATCTATAAGCCGAGCCCTCTTAGCTGGCCGAAGCTTCTCCAGGTGGAGGTGGGACGCAAGTTTATTGGGGAAGTGAGCCAGCTACTGGCAAAACATGGAGTTTCTATAAGGCGTGGCTGTGTGGACATCCACTGGGATGAGGGGATTGCTTCAATAGGATTCTGGCTGAGCAGTTGTTCGGACACCAATATGCCCAGGAGTTGCGACTTCCATCTGGGAACGGTAAACTGAGTGGGTGGGTGGCCAGGCCGCCTGCCATGATATCGGCCCGGCCGCCTGCCATGATATCGGCCCTGAACAGTGAGGAGACTCACTGGCAAGAAGCCAAAAGATGCCATCAAGGTCAAAACTGTAGCGCAAAAGCCCTCCTCCGTTGTTCCGGGTCGCCCGATTGGTCTTAAAGAGCAGGTGTAGTGGAATTCCGGTTGTTTGCTGAGGCTGTGGACTATGACCCCCTTATCCCAACTGAATACATTGATCACCAGGTCATTCTGTTTTTCGACATTCTTGATCTGGGAGATGGGTGTGGTGGCGTTGATTCCTTTGAAATCGAGGCCATCTTCCATTGGGTACTTGGAAGACCTCTGTGGGTCCTTAGCCGCTGGAAAGAGGGCAGACCATAAGGCCCACAGAAGGCATTGGTCATCCTTATTCCACACGTTGATGGCTGCTTTCTTGTTCTTCACATTCGCTGGTAGTGGAATGTAGGAGACACCCCTCATAGGTTGGTATCGGGCGATGTCCAGCCAAAGTCCGTCTGCACTCGGTCGACCACCCACCCTGAGCCTGTTTGCATCCATTTTTCGAGCGTCTCCAGGATACTAGGGAAGGCCTTGTCTTGTGCTTCTTTTATCTCATGAGCCTTCAGAGCAGCTTCTTGTTTATGGCGGAGCACAGAGTATGTGTACTCCTCATTACCATCGAAGCTGGACCTCGAGTGCTAGTTGGAATTTGTCTTTTTCAAGTTTTTGGTGAATCTGGGGGCGCACACCCTCCAGGAAGGTTTGTATACGACCGTTTTTAAAAAACGGTACGTATTATGTTTTACCGCACGGCCGGAGGGCGGGTGGGTGGGCGATTTGGCTGAAGAAAAAGCGCATAGTTTGTGTACACAACTCCTCCGAAACCTTTCAGTCGATCGATCTGAAACTATACACACGTCTTCTGCACATATTGAAGATGTGCACCTTGGTGTTTTTATGCCGAAAAAATATTTTTTAACAAAAATATCACCTTTTTAACTTAGCCATTTTTTCTACATTTTTCTATACAGTTCTATATACGGTACAGAGATTGTGTACACAACTCCTCCGAAACCTTTCAGTAGATCGTTCTGAAACTATACACACGTCTTCTACACATATTGAAGATGTGCACCTTGGTGTTTTTATGTCGAAAACATATTTTTTAACAAAAATATCACCTTTTTAACTTAGCCATTTTTTCTACATTATTGTGTCCAATTCCCTATCATTTCTACTTTACACTCTACTTTTCTGTCTCTACCTAAATTAGTATACATGTTTAGCACAACGAGATGAAGAAATAATGCTATAGACTTTCAAATTCTCATTAATGTTTCTTGCGTTGGTGACAGCTTCACATTTCTGCATCTTCGCTGTCTGGCCCATATTCGACGGGCGTATTTTGTGACTTGCGGCACTCTTGTTCGATCTGGATTCCCTTCAGGTACATCCATCTGCCAACCCCACAGGTAATTCCCTATTACCCAGGGGGTCCGCCTGTAGCCTGGCCCATCCGTCCTCCTTGCAACATCAAACAACTCTAGAATCTCCTTCTGGTAGTCCTGGGTTGTTCGGAGTGGTTTTGAGGAGCTCTGCAAGCCTCTGCCACAAGACCTACAAGGTACAGGAATCCTGTTGCCCTTCCGAATCCTCATCAGATGGACCTTGCATTATTCCTTGATGCAGCTCTTCCCACAAATCTCCATTTCACCGACTTTCCTCCAAGCGCAATTGTTATGACCCACCAGAAACACCCTTATGAAAACTACTAGTACACTATGATTGAACTGCTCACATCAACATGTAAAAAATAAATTTCCACTCCAGAATAATTACCAGTTGATTTTCAGACTGAGGTTGATGTCTTCAAGCAATGTATATATATTGTTTAAGGTTTCAAAGTCATTAATTAGACATACACGTATTCTATAAACCAAAATAGATGACACTTTTCATATTTTTAGACAAATTTCAACTTTTTCACCAACGTATTCAATATTTTGCATCAACATTTGGTGCATTAATGGCCTGTATAACGAGACCCTTAATCAGATAATTCATCATAACACACACTTACCTCGTCAACAATGCGAAGGAATCCATTAGAACACAGTATGTTAATTAATTAGTTATTTCTAGCAAATTGTGACATTCTTCAAATAGTTCTTTTGTATGGTAAGTCCAAGCACTGTTTGCCATTGCTTAAACATATACATGGAGGTGAACAGGTAGAGTCTACAGAGACATTTATAATTCTGGAGTGGACATTTTTGTAGGACATTTGACCCCTTGTCTGAAACTGGTTATATAAAAGAACAGTGGCAGTATATGGCTTTGCAAAGTTACACTATTTCAGCAACAAACATGTAGTGCTTGTGAGTGACCATAATATTCAACCAAAATAACTACCTTACTTTGTGAATGTTAGCCAATCAGTTTTTCTGGAGTGGACATTTTTTTTGTGGGACAATTTTGCAAAAATAGTAAATGTGAAATATTTTGAAAACTTGAGCAGATACGCATATACAGTCGAGCACCAGTATCTCGAAGTCGAAGGGAGATCGTATTTTAGTTCAGATAGGACTAGATTTGAGATACCGAGGAAATGACATGGTCAAATATTTTCGCAAAAAAATATCAAATCATGTTACCTATCACATCACGAGTAAACACAGGAATAATGAAACAAAACATGTGTTGCTTTTATTATTAATCACCATCAGATTGAATAATTAATACACACTGAATTTAATTCAAGAACAAAATTATTCATTAATTTACTGACAAATTTTAATCACCAATTAACTAATGACCAAAGGTAGTAAACTACCGAACATTACAGGTGGCGTCACAACTCTCAGTGAATTGCTTAAATGACCCGCGTGATATGCTTAATGAATCGTGTCAAACACTCAAACAAATCGAGGTGGACCAATTAAGCAAACAACCCGAGGCAGGTGTGAAATTGATCTTGGCAGCCAGGCGCTTAGGTGATTTACCCAAGCATATATGTGATCGAGATAGCGAAGTGATTTTTAACGTATTTTTATACGAAGGGGACACAATGAACAGTCGAGATAGCGAACATGTTCGAGATAGGGCATGTTCGAGATAGCCGAGGAAATTTACATTAAACAAATAAGGATATAATTCGGGACTTTAGCAAATCATTGAGATAGGGGATACCATCGAGATACTGACGTTCGAGGTACTGGTGCTCGACTGTACAATTTTTTTGTCCCAGGCTAAGGCTTCTGACACCCTTCTGATAAAATACAATGCTGAACTTTGAATTCTGATATTCTTTACATTGTGACCTGTAGAAGTAGCTTATTTTGTCATTGAGACTTTCTTTTGTCAAAAAAAGTGGACATATATGAAGGTTATGAAAAAGTATTCAACGCATCGAGTTAAAATTGTGAATGCACACAGTTCATACACCATGCAACAAAATAATAGGAAAGTTTCAGCTCCACATGCATATGTTATTGAGACCCAATGTTCAGATTTTGAGATTTCCACGTTTGACTTGAAAGTGCCCAAAGGTCAATAGACTAGTCTCATAAACAAGTAATTAAACTTGGAATATGAAGAGTAACTTCACTTAGAGCAAGTTCCGTTGCAAGATGGATGTTAGAATTGGCGAAATTTGTCAATTTAGTTTCTTTAGTAATGTTTAGTTTAACCATTTCAACCCGAGAGGCCAGAATGTGCAAACATTGGGGATCAGTAAACATGACATATATTGTGACCCTCGGCACTCTTGTTATATGTCATTTACTGTGTATGAAGTGATACATGGAATATCTGAGACGTCACCTGAGACACAGTCACTTTAAGGATGCCCCTGAAGTGGTTCTAAGTGAAGTTACCTTTGATTTTCCTATTTATAAGACTGGTCTACAGATAAACAGCTGCAGAGATGGTGTTTTACTTTCAGGTGACTGAACAGATGACCAGCTACATGGAAAAGGAAACAAACCTACCTGACACTGTCAAGAGTGAGGGGCAAATCTCAGTCACAATATGTATGACCATTCATGCACGACAAGCAGATTTACTGTTGAAATATCGTTGAGTAATTGATCAATAAATCATTACTAACAGATTTAATGACCGAATATTTGACTGGTTGATATTAAGTTAGTCACTCAATACAACGTGACTGTAATACTTCACAATGTTATCAAGTGTGTTATTAAAGACTCACATCTTCTAATTTTTATACACCTGTTTTTTTTAAAAACGTGATACATGTATATGATTTACTGTTTGGCAGGGGCGGGCTGCGAGCAGAAAATCATTTTTTGGAGCAGAAGTCGTATACCGCTTGGATTATCTGCATGAAACTTCAACAGGTGTGTTGATATGGCCAAACTCACCTGTTGAAGGTGGGCATTGTCCACCCAAGGAAGTGTTAAAAATAGATTGAATAATTACACATTGTACTGCATATTATCAACTACTCCGACATCTTTCAGTCAATGGATCTTTTGCACATATTGAACATATGCACCATTGCGTTTTTATGATAAATAATGTTTTTTCTCAAAAAAGACACGGCCTTTTCAACTCTGACAGCCATTTTTTGCTACATTTTGCATACATTTTATGACAAAAAAACCAATCAATGAATAAATCCGTTCACCCAGATCAGGATAATGTGGATTTATGAATTCTAAATAAACAATATCTCGCACATAGCTGCGCACTAGTTAAAATGCTGTTCAAATTGTACGTACATGTATATATATGTAAACAAGTAAAGTATAGGAAATAAAATTGCTATTTTGTTTTGTTTCATATCCTCTTACCATATAGAGCATACATATGACTCGTAAAAATGGGGATTATGGCATTTCTGGTCAGTCTAGCACATGATATGTGTATTTGCACACCAAGCAACCGTATAATGGTCTAAGTTGCTTCACCGACTGATTGGCGAACAGTGTAGACCCTGAGCCTGACTCTAATTAACAACACTTTTATAGTGATAACAACTCCGGCAATCACAATTCCTCCCTCGGCGTCGTCATAATGGGCATCAACACTTTTGGACATACCTCAAAATGATGCATGTCTATTGATATGCTGGTCAAATCTTTACGAAACTTGATCGATAGGTTCGTCACATTGTTGGCTAACCACCCTGTGTCTTTCATGTGACCTGATCTTCTACATTTATAGAATTTGCAAATTTATGTTGGCTTTATAGCATTTAGAATTGAAATGGTCAATAAATGCTATCGAACCATGTTATGTAATTATATTACATATAAATCTAGCATTGTTGTATCTATAACAATTAATGGCGAAATAGATTAAATGCAGGTAACACGCATCAGGATTATTCTGATTTCAGGGCTGAATATATAGTTTTGTGTCGAGCTTGTGGTAAGCGAGACAGTGATTACAATGAAGTCCGTCCGTCCGAAATATGCGTTATAGTTTTTAAATACCTTATATCTCTGCAGTCCTAATTCACATTGACTTGAAACTTCATATGCTTATTAGTCATCATCCATATCTTCATGCTGTATCCCACTCATGCGGCCCCTGCTTGAAACTTCATATGCTTATTGGTCATCATCCATATATTCATTCTGTGTCCCACTCATGCGGCCCCTGTGCCCAAGGTCAAGGTCAAATGACTTAGAAATTTGCGTTAAAGTTTCTGTCAAAATTTGCGTTAAAGTTTTCACATACCTACTATCTCTGTAACCGTAAGTCAGATTTGCTTGAAACTGTGTATGCTTATTGGGCATCATCCATATATTCATTCTGTGTCCCACTCATGCGGCCCCTGTGCCCCAAGGTCAAGGCCAAATGACTTAGAAGTTTGCGTTTTTATAAAATATGTGTTAAAGTTTTTAAATACCTTATATCTCCACAATTGTTACTCCAATTTACTTCTAACTTCCGATACTTCCTTTTCATCAACCATATTTTCAT
The DNA here is from genome assembly GCA_029237695.1 of Conchocele bisecta. NCBI lineage: Eukaryota > Metazoa > Mollusca > Bivalvia > Lucinida > Thyasiridae > Conchocele > Conchocele bisecta. The sequence goes on from CM055270.1 coordinate 8,783,235, forward strand.
TCCATAGCCTGCCCATGTGGTCCACAAGGTCAAGGTCAAATGACTGAAATTTGTTTTGAAGTTTTTACATACCTTATATCTCCACAAAACTTACTCTATAGCACACCCATGCAGCCCACATGCCCAAGATCAAGGTCAAATGACTTTTATATACCTTATATCTCCACAACCCTTAATTCAAACTTCAAAAAAATGCACTCTGAGACTATCAAATGCCTTAGCGGGCTCGACATGCGGGCTGCGGCCTTCTGGTTTATTGTAAATATTCAGTTCTGATTTTGGGATTTTCCCCCCATTTGTGCATGTACTTGAACATGTACTTGTACAGGTAATATATGGGATTTAGTACTAAACCCATTGACCCGGCCTTAAATGACCTTAGCTGTTGATAGGCCGTTAAAGCCCAACAAACAAACACGCATCAGAAAAAAATTGTAATCAAGAGCAATTTCCAGTGGACATGAATCGATATGAAATCATACGCAATTCATTGGTCAAAATGTGCATGTACCTCCAATATAGCCAAAAGCTCAATCTTTCAAAATGAAAACATATTCTACCTATACGTCTGCCCCCTAACGTTTTCTTATATTTTTTTACTTTTGACAAAAAAAGTCAACTTATATACGTGGAAATAGACGGTAAATCATCACTTGTAAGATACTCTATTTGGCAGTAACGGAAACTATTCTACATCGGTTGCCATGGTTACCGTGATTGCATACCTTTGATTTGTAGATTTGTCACATCATTGTAGAGTACCGTCAGATGAATACATGTGCGAAATATGAAAACGCTCTGTAAAAGGAAACAAAAAATGGTTAGAAATTTACGTTAAGTTTTTTTAACCTGTGGATTAGCGATATTGATAGAGGATCATCCGATGAATACATGTGTGAAATATCACCAAGGTCCATGAACTAAAACAGAAGTGCGGCTGTGACTGGAGAAATGGGGCTTATGGGTTTTGCGACCAGTGTAGATCCAGATCTGGTAGGATCTGCACTGTTCGTCATTCCATCAATGAAACGCCTGTCATGCTTCTAACCAGCAATATATATTGTTAGCATGTTACAGGAGTGTGCTATTCGATCAGGAGCTACACTGGTCACAAATCCCACAAGCTCCATTTCTCCAGTCACAACCACAAATTATAAGAAATTAGCATCAATGTTTCAGGGTTGAATATATAGTTTATTATCTCACCTGAGCAAAGCTCATGTGAGCTATTGTTACCGCAATGTGTCCGTCTGTTCGTCGTCCGTCCGTGAACATTTTCAAACGTCTTCTCCTCGGTATTCATTGGGCCTGTATTCACCAAACTTCATGGTCATGGTCCTTAGGTAGGGGGATTACAAAATTGTTAAAATGACGTCATTACGTAATCCAAGATGGCCGCCGTCTAAAAATAGCACAGATTCTTCAAAAATCTTCTTCTCAAGAACCGCCAACTGGATTTCGACAAAACTTGGTAGGAATGACCGATGTACAATGCTCTTTCAAAGTTGTTAAAATGGTGACCCTGGGGTCAAAAATGGGCGTGGTCCTTGGGGTCAAATTTTATTTTTGACCGAATATGGTCATGTCATATATCCAATCGAAGGTATCAACGAGGCGATCACTCTGGTGCATTTTTTGTCGAAATCGGATGGTTATGTCATCCAAGATAGCCATCGAAAGGTTAAAGGTCGTTCTTTTATTAGATATTTCAAAATTCTTCTTGACATGAACCGCTTATTGTCCATGGGTGAAGCCTTTTGAGATTTGTTAAAATGGAGGTCATCGCTAATCCAAGATGGCCGCCGTCTAAAAATAGCATAAATTCTTTAAAAAATCTTCTCATGAACCGCTAGCCGAATTTCGATGAAACTTGTTAGGAATGATTGATGTACAATGCTCTTTCAAAGTTGTTAAAATGGTGACCCCGGGGTCAAAAATGGGCGTGGCCCGTGGGGTCAAATTGGGTTCAAATTTTATTCTTGACCGAATATAGTCATGTCTATCAAATCGAAGGTATCAAAGAGGCGATCACTCTGGTACATTTTTTGTCGAAATTGGATGGTCATGTCATCCAAGATGGCCGCCGAAAGGTCAAAATGCCGTTCTTTTAATAAATATTTCAAACGTCTTGTTCTCGTGAACCGCTTGGCCGATATTGGCCAAACTTCACGGTAATGGTTATTGGGTCAAGCCTTTTCATTTTTGTTTAAATGGTGGTCATCGCGAAATCAAAGATGGCCGCTGTTGAAAAGTGGTTCAAATTCTTAAACAATCTTCTTCTCGCGAACTGCCAGGTCGACTTTTACGAAACGTAGTATGAATGATCGATAGTTAACGCTGGTTCAGATTCCTTCAAATGATGGACCCCGGGTCAAAAATGGGCGGGTCAGGAGGGGTCAAATATGGTCATGTCATATATCAAATCGAAGGTATCGACAAGACGGTCAAAATCAAGTAATTACGTCATCCGAGATGGCCGCCGAAAGGTCAAAAGGTCGTTCTTTCAATATAGATTATAAATGTCTTCTTCTCGTGAACCACTTGGCCAATATTGGCCAAACTTCACAGTAATGGTCAGTGGGTCAAGCCTTTTCATTTTTAGCTTGACTATTCGAAGAATAAGTAGAGCTTATGTTGTCGCATCGGCGTCACCATCACGCCTTGGTTAAGGTTTTTAGTCAACCTTGTATATGGAATACTACTGGCCCTACACCCACCATACTTGCACAACTTCATCTCCTAGTGATGTACATCAATAAGCCCTGATCTATATTTGACCTTGACCTACATTTCCTCTTGAATTACTTAGTTAATTCCCCTTGGTTAAGGTTTTTAGTCAACCTTGGTTGTTTTTAGTCGAGCTTGTACATGGAATACTATTGTGCATACAGACACCATACTTGGACAACCTTTTCTCATAGGGATGTACATCAATAACCCCTGGTCTATATTTGACCTTGACCTACATTTCCTCTTCAATTACTTACTTAATTCCCCTTGGTTAAGGTTTTTAGTCAAGATTGTATATGGAATACTCCTGGCCCTACACCCACCATACTTGCACAACTTCATCTCCTAGGGATGTACATCAGTAACCCCTAATCTATATTTGACCTTGACCTACATTTCCTCTTGAATTACTTACTTAATTCTCTTTGGTTAAGGTTTTTAGTCAAACTTTTAGATGGAATACTCCTGGCCCTACACCAACCCTACTTGGACAACTTTATCTCCTAGTGATGTACATCAACAACCCCTGACCTATATTTGACTTTGACCTATATTTAACCTTGAATTACTTAGTTAATTCCCCTTGGTTAAGGTTTTTAGTCAACCTTGGTTAAGGTTTTTAGTCAAGCTTTCTACATGGAATACTATTGTGCATACAGACACCATACTTGGACAACCTTTTCTCATAGCGATGTACATCAATATCCCCTGATCTATATTTGACCTTGACCTACATTTCCTCTTGAATTACTTAGTTAATTCCCCTTGGTTAAGGTTTTTAGTCAAGCTTGTATATGGAATACTACTGGCCCTACACCCACCATACTTGGACAACTTCATCTCCTAGTGATGTACATCAACAACCCTGATATATATTTCACCTTGACCTATATTTCCTCTTCAATTACTTACTTAAGTCACCTTGGTTAAGGTTTTTAGTCAACCTTGGTTAAGGGTTTTACTCAAGCTTGTACATGGAATACTATTGTGCATACAGACACCATACTTGGACAACCTTTTTTCATAGGGATGTACATCAATAACCCCTGATCTATATTTGACCTTCACCTACATTTCCTCCTCAATTACTTAGTTAATTCTCTTTGGTTAAGGTTTTTAGTCAACCTTGTAGATGGAATACTCCTGGCCCTACACCAACCATACTTGGACAACTTCATCTCCTAGTGATGTACATCAACAACCCCTGACCTATATTTCACCTTCACCTACATTTAACCTTGAATTAATTAGTTAATCCCCCTTGGTTAAGGTTTTTAGTCAACCTTGGTTAAGGTTTTTAGTCAAGCTTGTATATGGAATACTATTGTGCATACAGACACCATACTTGGATAACTTTTTCTCATAAGGATGTACATCAATAACCCCTGACCTATATTTTACCTTCACCTACATTTAACCTTGAATTACTTGGTTAATGTTTATAGTCAAGCTTGTATATGCAATACTCCTGGGCCTACATCAACCATACTTGGACAACTTCATCTCCTAGTGATGTACATCAATAATCCCTGACCTATATTTGACCTTGACCTACTTTTATCCTTGGATTACTTAGTTATTTCCCCTTGGTTAAGGTTTTTAGTCAAGCTTGTATATGGAATACTCCTGGGCCTACAGCAACCATACTTGGAAAACTTCATCTCCTAGTGATGTACATCAATAACCCCTGACCTATATCTGTCATTGACCTACATTTAACCTTGAATTACTTACTTAATTTCCCTTGGTTAAGTTTTTTAGTCAACCTTGGTTAAGGTTTTTATGCAGGCCGCAGCCACCTTGTTTGTCAAGCTATGTGTACATCGACAACCCTCGTAGTCAAGCTATGCTGTTCTCCTACAGCTCTTGTTGTTAAAATGATGGTCATCGCGAAATCCAAGATACCCACCGTTGAAAAGTAGATCAAATTCTCAAAAAATCTTCTCACGAACCGCCAGGCTGATTTCGACGAAGCTTGATAGGAATGATCAATAGTTAACGATGTTTCAGATTCCTTCAAATGGTGGCCACGGGTCAAAAATGGGCGGGGCAGGAGGGGTCAACTAGGGATAAAATTTCACATTTGACCGAATATGGTATCAATTCGAAGGTCTTTCTTTTATTAGAGATTTCAAACGTTTTCTTCATACAAACATTGGCTGTTGGTAGCAAACTTCACAGTTATGGTCCATTGGTAAAGCCTTTTCAGTTTTTGTCACGCCTGCTTTAGCAGAGGCACGATTATAGTCTGCGCTTTTTCCGTCGTCGTCGTTCGCGTCGTCGTCCGCGTCGTCCGCGTCGTCCGCGTCGTCCGTTTTTTTTTGTAAGGCAAATGCGTTAAAGTTATTGTTTTTTCACAATATCTCTTTAACCCCTTGCCAGACATTGATAATATTTCACATCAATGTTTGTCTAGGGATGATGCTTCATTACGCACACCCACCCCCACATCCAAAGTCTGATGGTCAAGGTCATTTATTTCCTTGTAATGTTCACCGGTTTTGTAACAGAAATGCGTTAAAGTTATTGTTTTTTCACAATATCTCTTTAACCCCTTGCCAGACATTGATAATATTTCACATCAATGTTTGTCTAGGGATGATGCTTCATTACGCACACCCCCACATCCAAATTATCAAGGTCAAGGTCATTTATTTACTTGTAATGTTCACCGGTTTTGTAACAGAAATGCGTTAAAGTTATTGTTTTTTCACAATATCTCTTTAACCCCTTGCCAGACATTGATAATTTTTCATATCAATGCTTGTCTAGGGATGATGCTTCATTACGCACACCCCCACATCCAAAGTCTGAAGGTCAAGGTCATTTATTTACTTGTAATGTTCACCGGATTTGTAACAGAAATGCGTTAAAGTTATTGTTTTTTCACAATATCTCTTTAACCCCTTTCCAGACATTGATAATATTTCACATCAATGTTTGTCTACGGATGATGCTTCATTATGCACACCCCCACATCCAAATTATGAAGGTCAAGGTAATTTATTTACTTGTAATGTTCACGGTCAAATGCCTCGGCAGGCGCGACACCGCTTCCGTGGCGGAATTCTTGTGTTAAAATGGCTGTCATCGTTAATCCAATATGGCGGCGTCTAAAAATAGCACAAATTTTTTAAAAATCTTCTCACGAACCACCAGATCGCTTTCTACGAAACTTGGCAGAAATGATCGATGTAAAATGCTTTTTCAAATTTATTAAAATGATGACCCCTGGGTCAAAAATGGGGTCAAATAGGGATCAAATTTCATTTTTGACGGAATATGGTCTTATAATATATCAAATCAAAGGTATTGACGAGACGATCGCTGTGGTGCTGTTTTCATCGAATCGGAGATGGCCGTCGAAAGGTCAAAAGGTCGTTCTTTTATTAGAGATTTCAAATGTCTTTTTCATACAAACTGCTTGGCCATTGGTGGCCAAACTTCGCAGTTATGGTTCATTGATAAAGCCTTTTCAGTTTTGTTAAAATGGTGGTCTTCCTTAATCAAAGATGGCCGCTGTCTAAAACTAGCATAAATTCTGAAAGAAAAAATCTTCTCACGAACCACCAGACTGATTTCGACGAAATTTCACAGAAATGATCGATGTACAATGCTTTTTCAAAGCTGTTAAAATGGTGACCTCTGGGTTAAAAAAGGGGCATGGCCCGGGGGGTCAAATAGGGGTCAACTCTTTTATGGAATATGGTTATATAATACATAAAATCTGAGGATTTCAATAAAAAGTAGGCGGGAAGCATCCTGTTGTGGTCTCCAAACCTCTCAAAGTTGTGTAAGATATATCTGTACATATCGCGAGACAACTCCTACCCTGGTGACTTCTCAAGTTTGTCGCATTGACATTTTGTGCCTGTCATGGGCTTATTTTGATGTATATGTAGTGATAACTTTACATACCAGTACTTGCTTGATTTTTAGCTTGCCTGCACGAAATGCAGAAGAGCTTATGGCATACCCCCGGCGTCGTCGGCGTCGTCGGCGTCGTCGTCGGCGTCGTCGGCGTCGTCCACAAACTTAACGTTGGGTAAATGTCTTATAACTTCTGTTTTCTTTCATGAAACACCTTATTATTTCATACATGCATTCCTCTATCATGCTGTAGCAAATCCATGAGCCACCACCCAACCCTTACCCCAAGGTCAAGGTCACAAACTTGGCACATTCATAAACTTCACGTTGGATAAATGTCTTATAACTTCTGTTTCCTTTCATGGAACACCTTGTTATTTCATACATGCATTCCTCAGATGACCCTCTATCATGCTGTAGCAAATACATGACCCACCACCCAGCCCTTACCCCAAGGTCAAGGTCACAAACTTGGCACATTCATAAACTTAACGTTGGGTAAATGTCTTATGACTTCTGTTTCCTTTCATGGAACACCTTGTTATTTCATACATGCACTCCTCAGATGACCCTCTATCATGCAGTAGCAAATCCATGACCCACCACCCAGCCCTTACCCCAAGGTCAAGGTCACAAACTTGGGCCCATTCATAAACTTAATGTTCGGTAAATATCATAACTTCTGTTTCCTTTCATGGAACACCTTGTTATTTCATACATGCATTCCTCAGATGACCCTCTATCATGCTGTAGCAAATCCATGACACATCACCCAGCCCTTACCCCAAGGTCAAGGTCACAAACTTGGCACATTCATCAACTTAACGTTGGGTAAATGTCTTATAACTTCTGTTTCCTTTCATGGAACACCTTGTTATTTCATACATGCATTCCTCAGATGACCCTCTATCATGCTGTAGCAAATCCATGACCCACCACATAGCCCTTACCCCAAGGTCAAGGTCACAAACTTGGCACATTCATAAACTTAACGTTGGGTAAATGTCTTATGACTTTTGTTTCCTTTCATGGAACACCTTGTTATTTCATACCTGCATTCCTCAGATGACCCTCTATCATGCTGTAGCAAATCCATGACCCACCACCTAGCCCTTACCCCAAGGTCAAGGTCACAAACTTGGTACATTCATAAACTTAACGTTGGGTAAATGTCTTATAACTTTTGTTTCCTTTCATGGAACACCTTGTTATTTCATACATGCATTCCTCAGATGACCCTCTATCATGCTGTAGCAAACCCATGACCCACCACCCAACCCTTACCCCAAGGTCAAGGTCACAGACTTGGCACATTCATAAACTTAACGTTGGGTAAATGTCTTATGACTTCTGTTTCCTTTCATGGAACACCTTGTTATTTCATACATGCATTCCTCAGACGACCCTCTATCATGATGTAGCAAATCCATGACACACCACCCAGCCCTTACCCCAAGGGCAAGGTCACAAACTTGGCACATTCATAAACTTAACGTTGGGTAAATGTCATATAACTTCTGTTTCCTTTCATGGAACACCTTGTTATTTCATACATGCATTCCTCAGATGACCCTCTATCATGCTGTAGCAAATCCATGACCCACCACCTAGCCCTTACCCCAATGTCAAGGTCACAAACTTGGCACATTCATAAACTTAACGTTGGGTAAATGTCTTATAACTTCTGTTTCCTTTCATGGAACACCTTGTTATTTCATACATGCTTTCCTCAGATAACCCTCTATCATGCTGTAGCAAAGCCATGACCCACCACCCAGCCCTTACCCCAAGGTCAAGGTCACAAACTTGGCACATTCATAAACTTAACGTTGGGTAAATGTCTTATAACTTCTGTTTCCTTTCATGGAACACCTTGTTATTTCATACATGCATTCCTCAGATGACCCTCTATCATGCTGTAGCAAATCCATGACCCACCACATAGCCCTTACCCCAAGGTCAAGGTCACAAACTTGGCACATTCATAAACTTAATGTTGGGTAAATGTCTTATAACTTCTGTTTCCTTTCATGGAACACCTTGTTATTTCATACATGCATTCCTCAGATGACCCTCTATCATGCTGTAGTAAATCCATGACCCACCATCTAGCCCTTACCCCAAGGTCAAGGTCACAAACTTGGCACATTCATAAACTTAAAGTTGGGTAAATGTCTTATAACTTCTGTTTCCTTTCATGGAACACCTTGTTATTTCATACATGCATTCCTCAGATGACCCTCTATCATGATGTAGCAAATCCATGACCCACCACCTAGCCCTTACCCCAAGGTCAAGGTCACAAACTTGGCACATTCATAAACTTAACGCTGGGTAAATGTCTTATGACTTCTGTTTCCTTTCATGGAACACCTTGTTAGTTCATACCTGCATTCCTCAGATGACCCTCTATCATGCTGTAGCAAATCCATGACCCACCACCTAGCCCTCACCCCAAGGTCAAGGTCACAAACTTGGCACATTCATAAACTTAACGTTGGGTAAATGTCTTATAACTTTTGTTTCCTTTCATGGAACACCTTGTTATTTCATACATGCATTCCTTAGATGACCCTATATCATGCTGTAGCAAATCCATGACCCACCACCCAGCCCTTACCCCAAGGTCAAGGTCACAAACTTGGCACATTCATAAACTTAACGTTGGGTAAATGTCTTATAACTTCTAATACGTCGGGTAATGGTGAATGAATGTTTATTTTACCAAAAAATGTCTCAGATGATGTCTCTGATATAAATAACATGTTGTGCCTACTGGGTAGGCATGTACCTTTAAAGAAAGCACTGCATGTTAGTGATATCGTTTAACAAACGCCATGAGTAGCTGCCAGCCATGGATGGTTAACCACACTGTCATTCAGGTGACATTGAAAGATAGTTTCCAATTTTCAGGAATATCCAGTAAATTTGGGCATGCATCCAAATGTTGCATCTTTCCTCCTCTGTTAGTTGGATATTTTCCAAATATCATGGGTAGCTTCCTCGCATTGATCGATAACAACCTTGTTGGTATCATTTGGGCGTTTGTTTTATTTAATGGTGTACAACGGCCATCAACAGCTACGTCATTTTAGACTGGGTCATTGGGGTCGAATTCCGTATTTGACACGTGTGGATGGGGTGACGTTACCAACTATGTTTGTGAGCGGGACACTCCCCTGCGATCGCTATATAGGTGGTATATTGCATGGTTGTGCTTATCCACAAACAGTTACAAGCCATCACCTCAGGATCTAACACCGTTGGCCGTTGCCATTCTGAACTGTATATTTATAGTTTTAAAATACTTAATATTCTTCATTGCTCCGTCTTCTATTTATCAGGTAACGTCATATGTTAGATGACTATAAATAACTTGTTTACGGTGTGTCATTTGGATTCGTCGTTGTCAATAACAGTACGTTCTTGGCAGAAATATGAAACTTAATGTTCGTTGCATCTTTATCGCTGTATGTAAACATTTTGGTTTAAACAATATTTATTTCATGAATTACAAACATTTTGTCACTTTAAAAGTTATATAGATTCTCATCGGTGATCGATAAGCAGTCAACACAACAAAACATCGACTACACAACCAGCTGTGTACAGTCCCAATCGGAACGCAACGGTCCGTATAACATATATACAAATAAAAAGACTGAACATCCTGGCTTTTCGCGAAAAATAAGCGCGGGGATTTCACAGCAGCAGCAACAACAACAACAAGGAGTAAAAATAATAAATTTCTATTCTGAGACTGATTTTGAACCAAAGTCGAAGATTGTATTCGTGCATTGAACCATGGAGTTAGGAATCGCGAATAATCGAGTATGACGGTTAATCGTCGCACCCTTAGACTACGGAAACATGTGCAACCACATAAATTTAGCACACACAAAAAAACAGGAAATAGCAAGCTAAGTTGTTAGAACTATTTGTTATGGCGTAGTTAGTCCCGTCTTTGTTTTAAAAGGTTCAACCCGCAAAATATGTGCCGCTCATTTGCATAAAAACTGGAAGACTTCAAATTTGTATGTTGGTTGTGTAAATTCTTCGCTAGCACTCGAATAATAAAAGACATGCAACGGAAATCCCTGAAGAAAAAAAAACAATACAGCTGTCGTGGGGAAATCATGCGAATTAAAGTACAGTACAATAATGCATAGCAGCAATGGTTCCGCCTTGGAACGGTCGGTGAAAGAAAATATGAATATGAATTATGGCATGTATTGTTAAAATAATCATTCTATAAAGGAAAATTTAAAATATACTTTACTAAATATCTTAAAATAAATCACTACTATTTCTTTAAAAAAAAAAAGTACAGCTATGGTTTGGCAAAATTCCAGCGGAAGAGCAAAATAAAACGAAAAGCAAACAGTAACCCGCTTCCACAGGTATGGGTCAATTGTGTTCATTGCTTTCCTCCCTGGAAGCGTAACCAGTTGTCTACTTGCGTTGAAGCATGAAGTCTGATAAGCCTTGGCGGCTTCCGACAAGTCTATCTTCCTTTGTGTACGTACTGAAGCAGCTGCGAGCGGCAGATCTACATGAATATGGAAACATATAGGAAGTAAATATAGGGATTATATAGTTCGAGGTCAGTATAATCAACATATTATTTATATCGAATGGATATTTGTGTCGTTGCATTTTCATGTATTCGAGTAAACCTGTGAATACCATTTGTTTATATATTTGGCTCCATTCAGTACGATGTTGCTGTGTGTTTTGTAGCTAAAAACATCAAGGTCAGTAGCCGATTTCACCAAAATTGCTAAGCATACTTATCTAGCTAAGTATACTTTGAGGGAGTAATCCTTTATTTTTCCCGAAATGCATTATTTCATAATTGTGCTAACTTTATTATTTGTTTGGGAGGATGTTTAGTGGAATTACATTATGAGCTGTTCACCATTCATTATGACTCATACCCGATTCACTGTAGCAGCGAAAATAAGTTTGTTGCGTTTGCAGTCAGTGTTGTCTGATGCCAGCCTGAGCATCCGCGCAGTCTGATCAGGGCCTTGACTCTTCTTTATTTATGTTCGGGAAACATTGATAATTGTTTAACAAAACATATTGGGGGACGCATTTCTTAGATCATTTCAAAGCTATCTAGCCAAGTTTCGGAGTCAATTTCCATTTCTGTCCTCTAAAAAGGCTTATTCTTAAATTTCGATAACATTTCATATTATCGAAACAAATATTATTTTTGCATTGTTTATATGGCCGTAATATTTGGGCAGGTTTCGTGAAACAGACAGTAAACTTGCCTACGTTAGGAATGCTGGATTATCGGAAAGAATCGGTAAACAAACAAATTAGCTGGCGTGTAAGCATCTGCCCATTGTCAATTAGTAGCGCAGGGACAGACAACACGTAGCTTAGGTCAATTTCGGTCAGTGTATATGGCGATCATAGTTCGTCGCATATTAGAATGTTGATTTATTTTGGTTTTCTGATTGCTTGAATTATTCGCCCCAGTAGCAACAGTGTATCTGTAACTGGAGAAATGGGGTTTATGAGTTTTCCAACCAGTGTAGATCCATATCAGCCTGTGCATCCGCACAGTCTGCTCAGGATCTGCACTGTTCACCATTCCATCAATGAAATACCTGTCATGTTTCTGACAAGCAATATAACCCGTTATCAGGCTACAGGAGGGTGTTTATCTGATCGGTAGCAACACTGACCACAAATCCCATAAGGGCAGGTGGGAGTATGCGATGTGTAATTTAACTATCGGGGTTCATCCTTACCGGAATTCCGACTGGAGACCTGGTTAGGCCAGTGAATTTGGTGTGGTATTCTAATTTCAGGGCTGAATATATTTGTTCTCGCTGTAATATTTCGTTCTGATTTTTAGACCCCCCCATCCCCCCAACCCCACAACCCCCCCCACCCCCCCCCCCCCCCCCCCCCCCACTGTAGCAGGTTCAAACGGGATTACACGTCGAGTGAATACATTTTGTTGTCCGTTAATGTTGTAAAGAAACACGCGTATATCATCTGAAGACCTGCAATTCATGGTTGATTTACTTTAATGTACCGTGGAATCACTACACCAACTAGCGTGAACATATGAGCGTTTATATTTACGTCGATTTCCGTGTAGTGTAGCTTTAATTGCAACCACAGGTGACTGAAAAAAATCGCATATCATTATCGTCTATAGTATAAATTTATACTAGAAACTAGATAATCATGTGCTTCTTCTTTCGGTACCTACAACATATGTACATGATTGCAAAGCATTAACCGTGTGACGTATGCATAGTGTTAAACATTATTTATTTACAGCCTGGGCCCGGTTGCTCAAAACTTCTGTTAGCTTAACGGACTGTTAAATCCTTAACATTGTTAATTTAACAGTCGGTTAAGCTAACCGAGGTTTTGAGTAACTGGGTCCTGGAAACTATAAACTGGACACACTCGGGACATCCAATGCGTCCGGATTACAGCGGTTCCACTGTATAATAGTACAATCATGAATGTGAATACACTGTCGATATTGTGATACGGTGGGTAGTTGCCGTGATACGGTGCAGACAGGGTATATACATGTCGCCAATATGGCGTCGCGGGATGACGGCAGGTAAATGTCAGTTTAATTAAATATTTTACAGCAACGTATCTGGTATGTACAGAGGCAGAAATGAATATATGTCCAACTATCACGCTCACAATACTAATGACAACGTATTTTCTGAATAAATCGCTTGCAAATATGACACCTATTTGTACGTGAATTTTGAATCGAGGGAGCGTGATAAAAGTGCCGATTTCTGGCTAACAAGCACGCGTTATTGTCCCTTTTCGGTAAATACATTCTAAATGATCTGTGGGAAGTGTCAGCTCTCTACATGCAAGATATGACATGTTTTTGTATGGCATTTTATGTTTTATCTCGTTATGGTTTGTACCGCCTGGTATGGTGTAGAGTTTCCGTATCGGCATAAAAGGATACGGTGTTGCGCGAAAACAAGTTTGTACCGGTGAGACAAAATAGATACGGTGTGTCGCATATTTATTTTCAGAGCCAGCTGGCATAATATGCGTTTAATACAACATCTTTGACCGTTTTATAATTATAAAACAAGGTTAAATGTCCAATCATGATGACAGTCCTTAACCCGCTGCCACAACTAGTTGTTCGATGGAATGAGGGGCAAATTGGGTTCATGTTGCCCTCCCTTCCGTCTTGCAGTCAGCCATTTACAGGACATAGCGATAGTCCATGCATGTACATTCGTACCGGCGTATATATGGTACATACGGTAGTGACTCCTATTATTTCTTAATAACTTATGAATGCCTTCATCGATTTTAATAGTAGGCCACAATGTGTATCTACAGGATGGTTCTTGGTTTCGCACAAACCCCACGAATGCTGCAGCAAATGGAAGGCACGGTGACACAGATTTATGGGGCTCTACGAACCGATACGGTGTTGCACGAAAACACGCTACGGGTTGTACACGTGCGACAAAATAGATACGGTGTGTCGCACATTTCTCTTCAGAGCTAGCTGACATATGGTGCGGCGTTGATTTCACCATTTGCCGTCAGTTGCTCGTGTCCTGGCATTATAAGTATAACACAAGGTCAAGTGTCCAATCATGATAACAGTCCTTAACCTGTTGCCGCAATAAATTTTCTTTCTTTGTATACTGCAACGGCCATTTCCGGATTTATGTACATCATCATATTTTATTCATATATACAATCAAATAAATCGAGTTTCCCGGTTATCAGCCGGTACTGTACCATCTACAGCTGGACGGAGTGTAGCCAAATAAATACGACTGTAACTGCTACCTACAAGTTTACTTCGCTTTAGTCATATTTCCACCCGTTATTTCCCCACCGAAAACGAAATGTCCACTACTCAACGTTGCAAATTGAAATACAGGTAATTTACATGGTTAAATAACGATCTGTGTACATACATTTCTCAGCCATTTGACGGACATATTTATCCATACTACTTGCCTAATGTTAATGAACTTATTAATTATTTGCTGTCTATTTCAACACGTTGAAATCAGAAAGCTTTATTTTTGCCAGTGGTGCTGTTTGTAGAATAATACGAGAGTACTGCTGTCGTAATTGAAAATCAATTATTATGCCTATGTGTGGCATTGTTATTTATATAACAAAGATGATGATACAATGCGGTTCGTAATGTAGTTTTAACGTTTTCATTTATTTATTCTACTTGCAAGTTCAGCAATCGTAGTTAATTTTTCGGTCTATTTTGTTATGTTAGTAGTCAGAGGGAATACATCAAGATAAAACAAAATAAGATGGAACATGCTAACTGGTTGCATGATGTACTAGTATCATAGGTTGTCTTCTAGAATTTGTTCAGGTAACCATATTTTGTTAAAATAAAATATAACCTTGCTTAAGACAAGTTATGACAGGGCATTTGGAAATCATTTGCCACGCGAATTCGTCAGTAAATGTTTCAGAGGCAGATTTATATTGTTACCGGGCCAACGTTGCGACCACGTGCATATTTCTATTTAAATAACACTATAATTAATGGGAGATAACTGCATGATCTGAATGTAAATTACTTTCACGCAAAACTAAAATAAAATAAAACGTCATGGTTTATATAGTCAGTCAGAGTCGATTCTAAAGCATAATAACCATGTTATTTTATTTAATGACTTTCAGTGGTTTACCGGGATTTCTTAGTGAATTATAAATCGATCATACATATGTTGAAGCAATGAACAATATAGGACTTGTATATTTATCAGATAGTGGCCTCACTATATTATCAGATTGTGATCTCACCAACATTTATATCTGACTTAATTTTTTTATTGTCAAAGGCAAAACGCCCGTGTCAAATGCAATTCATGAAACTAGATATGTTTCATGAATTGCAGTTGCCACGGGCGTTTTGCTTTTGACAATACAAAAAGTAAGTGAGATATAAATGTTGGTGAGATCACAATAGCACATGGGTACACTATCGGCAGATATATACATATACCTTGAAACGTCATGTATCTTTATCGGAAAACTTACGGGACATAAAGTCATATACATGTACATGTACATGTACATATTTTAAAAAAATACATATTTTTTAATATTGCTTTATATATATTTTTGTTTATGACATATCATTTATCGATGTACATTGTATATGAATAACTATTTTTCTCATTATTGACCATGTTATTTGAAGAGTAAAAGTATAAAAAGAAATATTTTTGTATTTAATGAAAATTCGAAAACAAATTGGGAAAAGTCATTTTGGCCATTTTCATTGCTTTCACATTTAGCATTTTGTTTTTAATCAGCATCCATGCATACGTTTTCAATGGAGTAAATACGAATTTTATTTTCGAAATTAAGCTGTGTTTGTTGCTGTACTTATTTCTGATTTAGAGTTGTCAAAATGTTCAAAATATTGTTTATCAATTGTATAGTTTATCATATACCTTTTCAGCCATCTTCGCTAGTTTTCAATAACTTAATTCGATGTAGTATCTTTATGTTCGCATGATCTTCAACGACAACATGTATTAGCTAGTTGATTGTGACAAAATGCCTTGATCGAAGATTCCCCGATGATCTATATACATGTAATGTCATCATAAGAGTGATCTAAATTATGATCAATATACTTTGAGCTCCTTATCAACTAGCTCACACAGCCTGGTCTGTGTGTAAACATATAATTATAGTCATCTGTAATGTACATAAATGTAATATATTTGTTAGTGAATACTATGTGGAGTCAGTGTTAGCATATATATATATATAACGACTGGTAGCTAGTAACACCCATGATTAATACATTGTTAGCTATTTAGTGAAATGTATTACGGTTAAAACTTTAAAATTAAAAAAAGTACATAATTTCTTTTCTAATATATTTGTTACGAATTTCGACATCACACATCTACTTCTATATGAGATATATGACCTAATAGTACATAGTCGTATATGTTATATTGCAAACAATAATGATAGCATGAATTATAAATACATTTCAGACATAAAAGTGTTACGCTCACCATATTACTATGGTATTATGTGTTAGTGTTTCATTATATGTGCTCATAAATATTTGGGTATATTATTCTCCATTATTTACAATTATAACATAAATAAGAAAATGTTAATGTCAAAATGGATATATTACGTTGTCATGGTGGAAGACTTCGTGGTTTCGACCAAATTTAAATAAAGTTTGTCAATATAACTTTCATATAACTAATACATGTAATAAATTTAGAAACCACCCCACTTGTTTATCATATTGTGGATTAGTACAAATTTTACATATTATGCAATAATAGAGAGTTTGTATGTTTAGACTGTTTGTCCAATAATTGGAAATATTTCTACAACAATTTAGTTTTAGAATTTCATATAGCATGATTAGTTCGAGGAATGTGATTACTAGAGATTGACTGTTGTCATTTTATGGATGAATAATGATTATGACATGCTAGTAGCGTATACATACTGATACTCCAGTTGCTTGCAAACACTGAACAAATTGAAATTTGGGAATACATGTACATGCAATTAATTGCCAATGTTGTTGCTGTTTTTTAGAACTGCGTCTATCTTTCTGGATCTTTATGGAAACGTTATTTGAAAACAATATTTAAAATCTATTGCATTCCGACCAATTATAATAAAATGTATTAGTATAAATGTCATATAATAAATGGATGTAATATACCACCCTTTTGTCTATATTGTGGAGATTTTATATTTTTAGACCATTTTTCAAATAATTTCATATATTTATGCAACAATTAATGTATTTTCAATAGTTTGATATAGCAAAATTGTTGTATGGAATACGATTATCATATTTTGGTTATGGTCATTTTATGGGTGAATACATGGTTATGTTATTAGTGTGAAAATACTTATTTTCCAGTTGCTTGCAAACACTGAAAATCGAAATTTGTGAATTCAAGCAATGCATGTAGTTAATTTGCCATTGGTATTGTTTTTTGTTGTTTTCATGTATGCCTATATGACTGGATATTCATGGACATGTCATTTTTAAACAATGTTTTAAAAAGATGAATTTGTTTACGTATTTATTGTCAGACATATTCTGAAGCGATGTAAAAATGCAACAAGAATGTGAACATGTTATTGAACACCAATGTATGATCAGCCATGTGACCGCAGTGCACCACATGACTTTCATGTATCTATCCCGGATTATTTGGATAGATAATAAAATTGCTCAGTAAAATGTTTGCTAAAGTATGTACTGGGTGAATAAATAACATGTTGAACTCCTTGTTTGCATGTTTAAATTGATTCAGTTTTTCTGTTTGTTTTATGGAATGTTTGCATGTTTTTATTTTTATTTTGTTTGTACATCATACTAATTAAATTGCTCATATGAATGTTTATTGTAACCTTGTTGTGTGGTGTTTAAGAATAATACCCATTTTAATGATGGTTTGAATGGGGAAAATATTTGTAATTTTGTGCACTAAATTACGAAAAATTCACATTTAGGAATAATCATTTTCGCTAATTGAGGATGTTATATCAATTTTACTTTGTCTATTTGGATGATGTCACAAAAATCAAATTGGCTTTACGAATAGACTACCACTCAGTATGTATGCGCGGGAATTGTGTTTGCATTCAGCAATGCGGGTGTATTGAGCAATGCGGGTGTTTTAGGATGAGGGTTGAACTATATTTATAGCCTTTTTTCATTATTTGAAAAAGTGTTAAGTAAGTCCAGTCGCATTATACCGCTGTCATCGTTTGTCATGTCATTCGTGTTTGTTTTCTTACTGTCGATATACTATGTTACAAGAGTGGAAAATTGTCTAATTTTAAGCGTTTCTGTCTTTTAGATAGAGACAGATCATGTTCATAGCCCCATAAATATGTGGCTCATTGCCTTCCATGTGTTGCAGCATTCGTGGGGTTTGTACGAAACCATAACGATCCTGTAGACACACATTGTGGCCTACTATTAACATCGATACATGCATTCATAAGTTATTAAGAAATACTATGTGTCACTACCTTATGTACCATATATACGTACATGCATGGACTATCGCTGTAGCCATGTCCTGTGAATGGATGACGGTAAGACGGAAGGGAGGGCAACCTGAACCCAGTTTGCCCCCATCCCATCGAACAACTAGTTGCGACAGCGGGTAAGGACTGTCATCATGATTGGACATTTGACCTTGTTTTATAATCATATTTCGATAAAACGAGCATATGACGGTCAATGATGCTGTAATCAACGCACCTTATATGCCAGCTGGCTCTGAAAAGAAATGTGCGATACACCGTATCTATTTTCTCTCACCGGTACAAATCGTAGCTTGTTTTCGCGGAACACCGTATCCTTTTATGCTGTTGCTTATGGAAATTCTGCACCATAACAGGCGGTATAAATCATAACGAGATAAATCAGTAAATGCCATAAAAACATGTCATATCCTGCATGTAGAGAGTTGACACTTTCCACGGATCATTTAGACTGTATTTATTCGATATCGCCACCGAAAAGGGACATTAACACGTGTTTGTTAGCCAGAAATCGGCATTTTCATCACACTCTCTCCATTCAAAATTTACGTACAAACAGGTGTCATCTTTGCAAGCGAATTATTCAGAAATACCTTGTCATTAGTATTGTGAGCGTGATCGTTGGACATCATATTCATTTCTGCGTCTGTACATACCAGATACGTTTCTGATACTGTCATGTAAGCTGTAAAATATATAATTAAAGTGAAACGTACCTGCTGTCATCCCGCAACGCCATCTTAGCGACATGTATATACCCTGTCTGCACCGTATCACGGAAACTCTCCACCGTATCACAATACCGACAGTGAAATAGCTCTATCAGATGGTGTGTGTTTTGCTATCTTGATGAATAACACAGATTGTCTATCCGCTCGTTGCCGCTTACCGTAAACGGTGCCTGCCCCATATCTGATGATTCAACATCACGTGCTTTTTATCCGGGTGTTTAATTGTGGCTGTGACTGGAGAATTGGGCTTATGAGTTTTGCGACCAGTGTGGATGCAGATCAGTCTGTGTATCCGCACAGTCTGATCAGGATCTACACTGTTTGCTATTTCATCAATGAAATGGTATTCATGCTTCTAACGAGCACACATATTGTTTCCATAAGCTCCATTTGTCCAGTGACAGCCATATGTGTGGTTCACAACGACAGACATGGGGCTTATTGAGCTTGTGACTAGTGTGGCCCAGATCAGACTGGGCGGTTCACTTATAGTTGTTTCAAACTGATATGTCCGCTTTATCTTTGGCAATGATATTCATGGGGACGTATATATGTATGAAAGGTGCGATTAAGCGAATAAACAACCCCCAAAATCAATGCTGGCGTATTCGTTTCCAGCGGACATATTTGCGCCTTATGGCCACGCGAATCGTTCGTGCGGACAAATTCACACCTTTCAGACGTGATCTATTGACGAAATATGTGGAAAATAACTTTATTGTTTAAGAAGAAATTAACGTTATTAATAGTTTTGTTGAATTGTTGTTCATTGGGTGGCGAACACGATGTACACGAGTAAAATAATATGCGAATGGTCATCATCCCGATCAGATGATTTTGGAATGTAACTACACGAGCTACACGAGATTTTACAAGACAACGTCAAACATAGTTTTGAGTACACAACTCTAAGCGTTATGACGGAGTAGCACTTCCAAACTTGCGTTTGAAGCGTTCGTTGTTTACCTTCTACTTATGAACGTCATCGCCCTGCTGATCATTGATATTGTAGTGCGCAAAATGGAAATGTTATTCCGAAAAGTTAAGTCGTTGACTGTGGTGTAGTGGTATAGTACAACTTGTTGCACTTAAAGCGGAAAACGTGTAGCTACGTCAAACTATACTAAATGTTAATCATCGAACACGACGTCCAGCAAATTGCAGATTTATTCAACGTGTTCATTTCCGTGAAAGATTGTGCGAGTACTGTCACAATTCATGAAACAGACGCCTCATACATGTACCGATTTAATCGAAAATCAATGTAAATTTAAGGGGTCATATTTAATACACATGTTAATACAACAGGCAAAATGACGGTCACGCTCAATGCCTTCAAAGGATCGGGAATATATGCTAGAGTACGGAATTCACAATGGGCACGAACTTACCGTAGCCTCGAACTTAGGGGATGGCGATAAAAACATGATGTTAACATCACATAAAAAAATAAAAATCTGGAATAAAATCATTAATTGATATAATTGCCTCAAATATTTATTCTGAAATTCGTTATTTATAAAAGTATTTTAAGCGTTTGATATTTTATTCAATTATCGGAAAACTAATCTGCGCATTTGACGTGGAATAAACAGTAAGCACGTCCTTGAAGGAAACTTGATTTATTCATTCACTTTTCTGAACGTCAGTTCCACCTGTTTGACGTTAATGCTGCAGGAAACTCACCAACAGATAACCGTATCTCGGATAGTTTTTATCATGACTCGTGCGCGCACGCCGACGCTATCGCGGCGGCAAAACAACCGGTCACGTGAACTAGTACCACTTGGTTTCATTTGGAGATCAACCGCAACCAGCATAGATTCAGATCAGAACGCACGGATGGACGTGCATTAAGATCTGGATCTACGCTAGTTTTTGAAGCATTTAAAACAAGCAGATTCGCATGTTAAAATGTCTAAAGAATGTCCGACTAACAGTGGTGGTGTTTATTTTCAGGCATAGATTCGTATTTTTCCTCGAGATTATGAAATGCGCCGATTTTCTTGAATTTTCCTTTGTATGCTGGATTGTACCAGTTCTATTTATTTATTTTGTCAGTCTATTTTCTGATACATTCGGAAGTAATATAAATGAAGATCCGATTGACGTACAAGATATATCAATCTATGCCAGGTTTGAACCAAATGTTCCAATTAGATCTATTTATTGTACATAAGACTTTTATATCTGGTTATCCCGTTAATGGTGCAAACATTTAGATATGAAACAACATGCACAAATTACTAGTTTAATCATGTTTAAAACATGTAATTCAAGCATGTCCCATCGCTAAAAATAAACAATAAGTCTTGTAAAATGTATTGGAAGAAAGGCAATTAATGAAGAATTACATCGATTACGAGGCTAATCCCTCGCTGGCAGCCTTGGTAATAATAAACAAAGTACTGAAAGTACTGACTGGCGGGAGACAAGTAGCCACTTGTGAATTTGCATACTCAGAAATTCCTTGTTAGAAATATATTCGATGTTGATTATTGGATGTACAATCTGCAAATTTGGATAACTTGATCAGTTACTGGTGTTTGTAAAATACAGCCTGCTCTAAACATAAATAGGTTGATGAGGCAAAGGTGCTTTATATCCGACTAATAAACCGTTTTACGAAGTATATTGCAGACGTATTATGTGAAATCTTTTCAAAATTATGACTGGGCGTAGGCCTACATACGTGTATGCTGCATGAACGGCAAAATGTTTTCATGAATTTTGTTTCGCTCACCCAGAGGGTAATTTTTCGAAAATCGCCCGTAAACCACAATATGAAAAAGAAATGGCCTTCGACGTCGCATTGCGACTGCGTGGTACACGATACGGGGGCGTCTCAATAACAGCAATTTGTTCTCTTCAAAAGTAAAGTTGGGCATGCCAACTATTTTACACATAATGTTGAGCATTGCCGTTGCTATTAATAACTTGCTTTCAGTTCACTCGCTGACTTTAAATGTCACCCGACTGTTGTTAATTGCGAACGCAAATTGAGCCTATTGAGACGTCCCCCGATGAACAGAGAATCACGATCCCAATAGCGATACGGGGGGGGGGGGGGGGGGGGGGGCGTCTCAATAACAGCAATTTGTTCTCTTCAAAAGTAAAGTTGGGCATGCCAACTATTTTACACATAATGTTGAGCATTGCCGTTGCTATTAATAACTTGCTTTCAGTTCACTCGCCGACTTTAAATGTCACCTGACTGTTGTTAATTTCGAACGCAAATTGAGCCTATTGAGACGTCCCCCGATGAACAGAGAGCCACTTCCGATAGTAGACCCGTGCAAATGGCCAGAATCACGATCCCAATAGCGTGGAGACAGTATCTGTCGCCAAAAAACAGGTGAACATAAGTCCTCACTGACCTTGATATTGGGCCCTCGGGCGTGGGTCGTATGCTATTCAAAGCATTATCCCTAGACACACACTGTGTCCAAATATCATCAAAATCGATAAAGCGTTTCATTAGTTATTGAAAGATGAAAGGTGTCATTAACGTATGCACGCACGCGCGAACGTACGTACATGGACTAACGCTATCGGCGAGGGGATAATTATAGTCTTCGTTCACATTTGACGGGACAATTTGCGGCTATAGTAAGTGAACTTGTTTCTACATTACGTCTTCTCATTTTATGGTACACCACTTCACCTCCCCTGAATTCGGAATTCTCGGCACGTGAGAACAGTAACCGACTTCATCCAAATTGCAAAGTATACTTATCTAGCAAAGTATACTTTGAGGGAGTAATCATTTATTTTTCCCAAAATGCATTATTTCATATAGAACTAACGACTGCATATTATTATACTGCATTTATTACATTATCTATAATGTAATAAATTCAGTATAATAAATATTAATAAATTTATCTTTAAATTGAAAATTTCTCCCTCAAAGTATACTTTGCTAGATAAGTATACTTTGCAATGTTGGTGAAATTAGGCTGCTGATGACTAGATATTCTAGTGTGTAGAGCATTGGACTTTAATGTCCAAGGTTGTGGGGTCAATCTCTGTCCTAGGAATGACAATCAATACGTTCACAGTGTGTCCACCCCATTGGCGTTTCGAAAGGCATTTGAAGCCAATGGCTCGTCTCTCTATGAGACAAGCCATGTGAGTTTTGATCGAAGAACATGTGCGATAAATATTTACAGAAACTGTGATATTCTCTGTAAATGGCGTCGAAAGTTGACAAAAAAATTCATATAATTCCGCATTTGCTCTGAACAATTCGTCAACTTTGAATGTAATTTACGAGAAATATTGTAAATTTTTGTATATATTTTTCAGGAGATACCGCACATCTTCTTAGGTAAAATATCGCATGGTCTGTGTAATATAGAGACGGGCCGTTGGTTTATAATCCCATTATGATCCCAAAGACCTATATGATGGAAATACAAAGTGTACTATGAAAGTATTTGTTCATTCCTCGGGACGTTATAGAAGTGGGAACACCATGCACTTGTTAGCCCTTATCTGGTAGCAACCATTCACCACCAGACTAGCGTATCTCATTATCGAAGATCGCTGTTTTGTAATACAATATACAATTGAGTATGTTCCAATAAACATCTGGTTTTCAATCGAAAAGGAAAACAAACATTATCCTGTCTACGTGGTCTGTATGTAGGGTTACCTAACCCAATAGTTTCAACATATGCCTTTCTTGCCACACAAAAGAAATTTAAATTTTACAAAAATATCGTGGCTGCTGGGACAGGCCATGTGAGTTTGTACATAAGCAGATGAGCGATTTTTTCCGTAAGAGACGACGAAATGCTCGGAGCAAATATGTAAAATATGTACACACCGGTGCCGATACTATTTTGAACATAACTATCCACTCATATTTACAAGTACTTTAAACGGTTAGTTTTATTTTCATGTTGGAAACTGCACAGATACAATAGGAGTAAAATAAGAACAACAGTGTGTGTGAACTGTGGGAAACTGCACAGATACAATAGGAATAAAATAAGAACGACAGTATGGGTGAACTGTAAGACTGCACAGATACAATAGGAGTAAAACAATAACAACAGTATGGGTGAACTGTGGGGAAACTGCACAGATAAAATAGGAATAAAACAAGAACAAACGTAAGGGTGAAATGTGGGAAACTGCACAGATACAATAGGAGTAAAAGAAGAACGACAGTATGGGTGAACTGTGCGAAACTGCACAGATACAATAGGAGTAAAAGAAGAACGACAGTATGGGTGAACTGTGGGAAACTGCACAGATACAATAGGAGTAAAACGAGAACGACATTATGGGTGAACTGTGGGAAACGGCACAGATACAATAGGAGTAAAACAAGAACGACAGTATGGGTGAACTGTAGGAAACTGCACATATACAATAGGAATAAAACAGGAACGGCAGTATGGGTGAAATGTAGGAAACTGCACAGAGACAATAGGCGTAAAACAAGAACGACACTATGGGTGAACTGTGGGAAACTGCACAGATACAATAGGAATAAAACAAAAACAAACGTATGGGTGAACTGTGTGAAACTACACAGATACAATAGGAGTAACACAAGAACGACAGTATGGGTGAACTGTGGGAAACTGCACAGATACAATAGGAGTAAAACAAGAACGACAGTATGGATGAACTATGGGAAACTGCACAGATACAATAGGAGTAAAACAAGAACGACAGTATGGGTGAAATGTGGGAAACTGCACATATACAAATTGAGTAAAACAAGAACGACAGTATTGGTGAACTGTGGGAAACTGCACAGATACAATAGGAATAAAACAAAAACGACAGTATGGATGAAATGTGGGAAACTACACATATACAATAGGAGTAACACAAGAACGACAGTATGGGTGAAATGTGGGAAACTGCACAGATACAATAGGAAAGTGCACATATACAATATGAATAAAACAAGAACGACAGTATGCGTGAAATGCGGGAAACTGCACAGATAATAATGGAGTAAAACGCGCCGTGAGAATTACGACCTCGATAGTATAATTTGGACTCCCCCTATACTACTAGGCCTCGTATTTAGTGAAATATGTATAGCGCCGTCGTCTCTCGTCGGTTCATACCTCGGTCATATTCCACGAGGGTAATCCCCTTTTCTAGCCCTTTTTAGTGAGAGCGGAAACAACTTTAAGGCAAGCACGTTTTCGGAAACTTATGAAAATGATACAACCTCCTGGTAAATTTTGGTGTCATCTCATGTGAGTAAATGATAGCACCTCATGTGAGCGAGACGCGGTGTCATCTGATGCGAACCTATACGTTATTAGAGATAAAAACACCCCTCAAACATACCAGAGACGTGACGTGACGTCGTATTAGAGATAAAAAGCGCCCTCAAACATACCAGTGATACTGTCACTGACCTCAATCTGAATTTCTTGTAAGAAAACCCAGAAATCATGACAAGTTGTAAAGTCGAAACCATGACGAGGCGTAAGATAATTGACGAATTTTCGAACGCATGAAAAACGAACCAGCGACCGGTCTGGGTGCTACAGCTCACACGCATAAGGTTGTCGATGATGATCACTATATGCGTGATGAGGAGGTAACGGCGTTAATAAACGAGATAGTCGGACCAGCCGAAATCGTTCGAAGAGGGTGTATAACCATTATCTGGACATATCATGTCGACGTTGATGGTGTGATAAGCGACAGAATAATGCGAGACGCAGAGTCAAACGCTCACAACGCCTTTTACCTGAGATATTCATGCTCGTACGGTCTTCGTAATATCGAAAATGATAAGACTATGGTATTTAACAAGGAACACCACGGTCGTCCTTGGATGAACGAACTCGCTCAAGCTCGCGATTGGATAGTCACTCAAGAGTCGATAAGAGTGGAGGTCGATCAAGTCGAGAGACCGAGCAGCAAGTGGGTGTTCGTAAATTGGGTGTCAGTCGATGTGAAGATGATTATCGATAATCAACGAATACTCGTAGGTAATGGAAAACTACCTGATTGGTTGAGACAGAAAAAGGGCATGTACGCTGTCGACACGTTCGATGACGATTCGTGTCTATTCAGATGCATCGCGATACATCGAGGAAAAAGAGCCGGAGGCTAGAGAGCTGTCAGTTTCTTTGGTCGCCATGCCACACCAGAGAGTAGAAAAGTAACAATGGAAATGGTACCAAAAGGTGGATAATAAGTTCAAGCTCGGCATACGAGTGTACGGACCAGCTGAACATGGAGAGTGGAGTATGAAGAAAATACCGGCTCACTATGATACGATAGGTACGGAGCCGATGACAATCGGATTATACGATGGGCATGCGTTCTTAATAACTAATTTGAAAAAGTTAGTGAATGAGTATGTGTGCGGTGAGTGTCAACAGATGTTCATAAAGGCGTGCAATTTAAATCGTCACGTGAGTACGTGTACAAAAGGCATAACCGAAGTCATCTGTCATGGTAAGAAAGTAGATAGACATCAGTCTGCGTACGAGAAGGCATTTTATCCACGAGGGACTTCGAGAGAAGTAGCTATTAACTGGATAGAGCACGAAGCCGATGTACGTCAAGTCCTGATACATCATTCAAGATGTGGGCATGGTGGTGAAAGGTGAATAGCTAACAATCCAGTAGACGGATACTGTTGAGAGACCAATACAGTATATCAATTTCACGGTTGTTATTGGTTTCAGTCTAATTACGTGTGACATGACAGAATTTAGCAGCTACGAGATAAATCACAGACACAGCAAGCGCCCGTATGTAAATGTACAAGTGACATGCCAATCATTACATTGCACGTGTAGAAGTATCCGAAATCATATTCATCTACGTAAAGAACATACCGGATAAACAAATGTTCAGTCTAGTAGCCGGCGCAAGAAATTTGTGCCGGTTACTAGACGAAAATGTGTTTATAAATGCGGTAGCTGTAAGTGGCATCTCGTTAGGAAACCGCTGCATTTTTATACATGAAACATTTTACACCGATACAGGCATTCGTACGGTGGCACAGAGGGGACATGGAAATATTATTTTACTTTCGCGTGCGCACGCAATAGGTTTTGCGTGCGCAATTAACGTTACTTGAACAGAACATTTATTGAGTAAAGAAAAGGCACGTAGCATACAATATATCACAATACAGTGCATTTCAATGCAACGTCACAGGCCTCGTTTGACTTTAGTATTACTCAATGAGGGACCATAGTGAGTTAACTTATGGCCCCTGTCTGTACTTATCCATGGAAATCTTGTCCAAGCACAAAATGTATTACAAGTTTGTTAATTAGTAGCAGACAGACCCAGACCATACTTCACTTGTGTGTACCCTTATTGCAGGCGCGGATACCGATGGGGGGGGGGGTGGGGGGTATAATAAAACAGATGAACAGAAAACTACGATCGACTGGGCAGAATTAAAAAGAAATCAAAGAGATTATTCACCGTTGTTATATTGAACATGTACAGAAATGGGACTTCAATAAACTATCTGTGTGTCTGTCTACATGCTGCAGACGTAGCAAATTGTTGTTTTCTGTTACGGCAATGAATATAATTTTAGATATTGTTTTTCATTAATGACTAAAGGCAGTGAAATGCTATGCATGCATTAATATGTATTTATTAATATTAATCAACTGTATTGTATAGACTTCAAAGTAATTGCGCGTGCGCACGCAAAACCTATTGCGTGCGCACGCGAAAGTAAAAAATATTTCCATGTCCCCTCTGTGCCACCGTACATTCGGCGTGTTTTGGCTTGACTCGATATAACTATATAATATATATATATGAACAAGGCTTCTAACTTTGGTCGGACACGACCTGTATCGTAACAAAATAACATGCTTAAAATTGTAATTGCCTATGCATTCTATGTATTTCTGCAGGATAACGATAATACTCCTTCAACATATGAACTTTCCACTACAATATTTACATTAGATCTATAAACACATTATTTCATTTGTTATGATACGAGGTTATGTCCGACCTAGGAAAAGCAGCTGTAATGCGATAATCTTTGCATAATTATATTCTAACTATAGGCGAAGAGTAATGGGGTTGAGATCGGAAAAAAATAAGCCAAAGCTGAATATTTCAGTGAGTGAGTGAATAGGGCTTAACGTCCGCTTTTCTGACATAGAGGTACAAGCCTCAGGGAGTCTACACGCAGACGGGTCAACGGGGTCGAGTCCCATATCCACCTGTCCAAGGGGGGTAAATCCCAACTTCAGAACTCAATATTTACAATCAAAATATATATTCAGTCCTGAAATTAGAACAACCTGATCTGGTGCCAGGCCCTCGCCACACCAGCATCATTTATCCCATCCCCTAAAAGTAATAGGATTAGCGCTAATCTTACTTTTATATATGGGGCATAGCCCGACTCAACTCTCACATACAAGAAAGCCAAAAATGTACATGAGGGCCAAATCCGGTATAGTGGGTTCCGGAAAGTATGAACCCAATATTTCAGAAAATTACCAAACTATCATTAGGCCTAGTAATAACATATCAAAACTCCCCATGAATTCCACTGGAGCTTAATCCAGAAATCAAGATGGCGTCCAAAATGGCCGCCAAAATGGCAAAAATCATAACTAGTGCAAAATGCAATAAACAAATCAGGAAAAAATATGCCGAAAAGTACTGAATATAACTAACGAATCATAATAATCCAAATTGTGAAATGTAATCAAAATGGCGTCCAAGATGGCCGCCAACATCGCTTAACTCTCTAAACTGAGCAAACATGTGGAACATTTGGAATATATATATTCGAATGTATACTTGGGGTTATTAGGAGACATTCCAACTATACTATACATATAATATATATTTTATATATTATGTTATGTGAAATGATATTCAAGATGGCCACCAAATTGCGAGAAATGTCGTAAAATGACGTAAATGTGTATAGATAATATACAACATTTACCCTAATTAAAATATTTGAATTTTGTATGGGCCATTTGGAGACATTTGAACAATGCATTACATGTAATGCATACTTTATTTATTATATTATGCAAAGTGATATTCAAGATGGCCACCAAATTTTGACAAATATCGTAAAATAACTTTCATCTATATTCGGCAAAATAGCACAAGGAAACGAAAAACAGCATTTCATTGTTATTAATGCTTGAAACATGTCTCAAATTGACATATTTAGTACACTGAAACATTATCAAGCACACATACTGTTGAATTAACGTTTCGGTAACTTTTAAGCAAATCGCCAGTTGCATTATCGTCAAGCAGCGCCACATTGAAATTATCGATCATAAGTATCTTTGATCTATATTGGTAGTTTAACCCAAACATGATGGTACCTAGAAATATAACAAGAACAATTATAACATGAATGATCATGTTATAAAAGAACGCTTTGAGTGTATGTTATTATTATTGAGGCCAACTACATGTTTGCAAGTAGCATGTAAAGTTATAGATATCAGGGTATGGGATCAGTGGTTTCCGAAGCTGCTTTTCCGACGTGACGTATTCTGTGACGTCATTTTTACAGTAAATTTTCTTGAAACTTTTCCAAGCAAACGGACGGATTTCGATGATATGTATCACACCATAGAAGTGACATACCGGTTCGATGATATGTATCACACCATACATTCACGTTCTTTAGATTTATATTCACATCCATGGAAACCGATTCTTCGTCAAAACCAGAAAATTGTTAGATTAAAGCAAACTATACCATAATGCAAGAACTGGCATCATTAAACGAAGCTAATCCCCTCGCACTGGCATAATTAAACGAAGCTAATCCCCTCGCTGGCAGCCTTGATAATAAAAAGTACTCCGTGACCTTGGGCGGTCGAACGTGGGTCATATGAGTCTACTCATATGCTAAACCATGCTCCATCCATAGACACACATTATGGTCAAATAATATCAAAATCGTGGAAGCAGTTCACAAGTGATTGAAAAATGAAAGGTGTTACTAGCGTACGCACATACGTACGCAGTACATGGACTAACGATATACCAGCTCTTGCCTATCGGCGAAGGGATACTAATTGGCAACCTGTTAAGCATTTACTGCGTTATGTTTCATTAAACTCTGTCTTTCCATTATAAAGATATTACATTCAACATCCTGCACCACCTTTAATTGACATGGCGCAATTTTAAATATTGCGCGGGCCCAATTTTCCCAATTTTAGTACTTTCCACTAACAAAAAAAACCGATATCTAGTCGCACGCTGACTGAGCCGCGATCTATAAACTTACCCAGGGAGTTTACATTGCAAACATAGTGTAACGCGTCCACTGGCGGTTTGTTTCGGTGAGTCCGCACAGTACAACAGTCCGACTTGGCAACGCCACCTAGCGACTTATCACCGGCACTGCAGTGCATGATATCAAAATCCTAAAACCATCAACTTCTAAAACTGGCGTTTTGAAGAAAGTCATGAAATATGCAATCTTAAATTCGATAAAATTGACGCAGTACAATTTGAACGACGTTATAAGCCAAAGATATGAGTGCCAGAAATAATCCACATTCAGACACATGAAAATGTTTGCCATTTCTCCATTTCATTGTCGAAACTCCAGACGGTTTTACAGAATGTGAAAGCCATAGAAAATGTATACTGGATATCAAATACTCCTACAAGCACCAATATGAACTTGTGAGTGAAATTCACGACAGGTCATACATTACATCGAAACAGAAATCATTGCCTTGAAAAAGTCTGAGAAATATTACACACACACATTCAAACGGCTGTATGTCAAAAATTGTTCTGCGACTTTGCACTGCAGTGGAGTATCCAGATTCATGCAGAGGGGGTGTGAATTGTGAATGGAGTTTGGAAGGGGTGCGAGAACATACATTCAATTTCTTCCATTGTAGTGATTTTCACATATATTATACAGGTAGTTATTTCCCCAGAAACGTAGGTTAAAGTAAAAAAATATACACACCTGACCAAATGTTACGGGATGCAATTACACACTATGTCACTGGACTTTGTACTGTACACCCACTGGTGAATCCATGTGACAAGTGTTTTGTATGATGTGGTGTTTGTGAATGAGCTGATAAGACAAGCCTTTGCACTTAATGACTGGGTGCCAGACATCCTTCAGCAAAGTTGCAAATCATGATTTGAATTGGGGTCCCATCTGTTTGGCACAAAGTGTTCTTTATAGGAATTAAATATTAAATAAGTATAATTGTGTAACTATTCCAACAGTTTTAAAAAATACGAGTGCCCGCTACACAGAAATATTCACTTAGTAATCTTAGGTTTACTGATTTTCGTGCTATTTTGATTGTAAATGAGGCAGGTCATTTTTAAATTATGTATATCAACTAAATGTGTCACCTGAATAAATATTTGTATTGACTTGTTACAAAATATGATCATTGCACATCAAAAGATAAATAGAGAGAATAAATAGTTGTTTCCATTAACATTTTAAAGAGTCAATGTTATCGCCCTTGATATCAAAGTGGCAATTCAAGCTTGATGTAAAAATAATAATAATGTAAAATTAACATGGTTGATATGATTTTTTTAAGAATTTTACCAAATTTTCTTCAACGGCCATCTTGGATTATGCGACAACCTCCATTTTAACAAATATGAAAATGCTTCACCCACGCACCACAACTGTGAAGTCTGACCAGCGTCGGCCAAACGGTACATGAGAAGAAGACGAAATCTATAATTAAAGGATAACCTGTCGGCGGCCATCTTGTATGATGTATCATCCGATTTTGTCAATACCCACGATACCTTCGATTTGATATATATCAGGACCATATTAGGTCAAATTTGAAATATCGCCATGTGCCAGATACAAAATCAATGCGTGAAAAAACAAAGGGAGAACACTGGAATATTAGTGAGGCAAGAGTTGTGATAAATATACAAAAAGGAATTCCAGTTATGCTCGGGACACAAAATCAGTACATGTATCCGAAAAAAACAAAAGAAATCAGTATGGTAAGATATGTTATTCTTGCTTTTAAGGACTAGAGCAAGTGAGCGGGGTCTCACACATACCCGCGGCCGTAGCAAAGTCATTTGGCCTTGACCTTTGGCATGAAAGCCGCTTAGGTGAGATATAGAATGAAAATATGGCTGTTGATAAAGAAGTGTGACATTTCCAGTCGATCCAATATACAGTTGCAGATAAATTGTGTACTTAAAACATTAATGCAAATATTTCAAAACATTTAATACAATTTGACCTTGACCTTGGGCATGAAAGTCACATGCGTGGGCTATAAAATGAAAATATGGATGTTGATTGTTGATAGACAAATATATGAAGTTTCAATTCAATCTGACTTACGGTTGCAGAGAAATTGTTTACTTAAAACTTTAACGCATATATTTAAAAACATTTAACGCAAGTTTCAAAGTAATTTCACCTTCACTGTGTGCATGAAAGCCGTATGAGTGGGCTATAGAATATTTGTTTAATGGTGTTTAACGGCCTATCAACAGCTATGGTCTAATACTCACATAAAGGATATAACTGTCGGATACCAAATGCCAAAGTTGTTTGTTTGTTTATTGGTGTTTAACGGCCTATCAACAGCAGGTCATATAAGGCTGGGCAAACGGGTTTGATCCTGTATTAACCTGCTGCATTTGGGGGAAAATCCCAAAATCAGAACGGAATAATTTCATCAAGAAAAATATAATCAGCCCTGAAATTAGAATAACCTGACCTGATGCCAGGTCCATACCACACCAAAGTCACTTAGCCCCTTTCCCTAAAAAAGGATTACGAATAATCGTAATACTCACACAAGAGATATGATTACGAATAATCGTAATACTCACACAAGAGATATAACCAGATTCAACTGTCACATACAAAATGCCAAAGACGTATGTGAGGGCCAAACCAGGTCTCCAGTCGGATTTCCGGTAAGGATGAATCGCGATTGTTAAATTACCCATCACATGCACCCACCAGGGCTATAGAAAGAAAATATTGATCTTCTAACTTCATAAAGAAGTATATATATGAAGTTTCAAGTCAACCCGACTTGCGGTTGCAGAGACATTGTGTACTTAAAAACTTTGACATGTTTGATACAAATATTTAAAAACTTTTAGTAATTTGACCTTGTGCAGGAAAGCCACATCGGTGTGCTACAGTATAAAAACCCAAAAACCTTTAACGCAAATCATACGGATGGACGAAAATACAAAAACTATATACACCTCGATATACTTTGTATGCCTGGGTATGAATCATGATTGAAGGCACTGTGTTACAGATGATGCCTCAATATGTTGTTTCTCACATCATGCACTGCAAATGACCAATATCAACCAATTGCACCATTTCATTCGAAGTCAAATTTCGAAGTCAAAATTTATTGTACACATGTAATTTGTTACAAGTTTGACCATTGGGCATTGATTACAATTATAATCATGATAATAGCACACAAATACATCATTAATTCGTAAATTTTTGTTTCCCTTCGAAAGTCTACAAAGTTTGTCTTTGGTCTATTCTAGATGTTTCAAGTAAAATCCTTTATTGCGAAGATAACTGAAACCATGTGAAACCAACCAAATATAGACTTTATAGACTGTGGACGTTAAACAGAAATTTATGAATCAAAGATTGAATGCAATACCTTAAATGCTAATCACTCTAGGTTGGCGGTAGGATTTTTAAATTTGCTCAAATATGTGTCTGTGACTGGAGAAATGGGGCTTATGGGATTTGCGATCAGTGTAGATACACATATCCGCACAGGATCTGCACTGTTCACCATTGCATCAATGAAATCTCCATCATGCTTCTAACAAGCCACATCATTATCAGGCTACATGAGTGTACTATTTGATCAGGAGCTACACTGGTCACAAATCCCATAAACCACATTCTCCAGTCAAAGCCACCGGTTAAAGTAACGGACCAATACCTATAAATACATTAAATATACCTAAAAGCATCAATAAGTGAAATAAAATAGGCTAAACAAATTATTTACTCCCATATATCACACATGGAGTAAATACATTTTGTTTAGCTCATTTTTCTCTCACTTATTGATGCTCTTAGGTATATTTAATGTATTTATAGGCCATGGTCCGTTACTTCAACCTGAGGTCACAGCCACATGTGTGTAAAAGCATAGTAATATATTTCTGACCATTTCAATATCTAGTCCTTCGAGTGTCACATAATCAGAAATGTACAAAATGTCATTCTGTCCACCACAAGAATGAGTCACCGATTCAAAAAATATTGACAAATCTTAAAACTGCACATGTCAGATTTGTGTGAATAAGATTCATTCTCAATTCCATCAACACAAGAAGTAACATGTCTTCACGACACATCCTTTCAACAGGTTGATTAGATGATTAGAGCAGAAATCAGAGTTAAGAACCACACAAACACTGCCGCTGGCATGGATGGTT
Organism: Conchocele bisecta; assembly: GCA_029237695.1. Classification (NCBI taxonomy): domain Eukaryota; kingdom Metazoa; phylum Mollusca; class Bivalvia; order Lucinida; family Thyasiridae; genus Conchocele; species Conchocele bisecta. Next base: position 8,818,076 of record CM055270.1, read on the forward strand.
ACTCCGGTTAAATGGTTAATTTTTTGTAACTGAACTTGTCTTTCTCAAGCTCTTCCTCGAGGGTTATATTTTCAGATGTCGCTGATCTTAAGATGATGACAGTCTGTCATGGCGACACTATATTTTGCTTCGTGTAGGTCAGGAACTGGATCAGTTCCCATTTCGCGAGTGTTTGGCAACTTGTTGCCCAGCTGGAGTAGTGTCTTCGGGCAGCGATTCTTCTGGTGGCCTTTGTCCTTCAACAGCAGAATGAGAAACAATTTCCGCCTTATCTGCTTCTTCTGAAACCGCCCATATACTATCTCAATAGCCCTGCTGGTGTCTGCCTCGACTGCAGGGTGAAGTTGAAGAGGCTCAACGAATAATCCAGATGGCTAAGATCTGTAGACAGCTTCCCTGAAACAAACAATCAAACACTACTATGTACATGGTTAGCCTTTTATTGAATTTCTTACCAGTATTAACCATTACTCAGCAAATGACTCCGCAACTTTCCAACATGAAACAGTGCTTAGAGAACTACATCCCACCCGGGCATCAAACTCACAACACTTGGATAAATGTGGTAAGCGAGTAAGCCACATTGTTCATAGTTGTGAACAGTAACTCTTGAAATCTACAACCGTACTGTCCGTAGCAGAGTTACCATTCATAGTCTTCCTCTGCAGAATAGTGAATAAGAGATCTGGTTCGCAAATTACATGTACCAGCTAAAGTTGGGGTCCCATCCACAGGTTGAAGTAACGGACCGAGGTATATATATGTGTGTGTTATAGAGGGAGTAACAAAACTTTTTTTAGCTTTTTTTTTCATTTATGGACGCTTTTGGGCGTATTTAATGTATTTATAGACCTCGGTCCGTTACAATGTACTTCAACCTGTTTGCATAACAGTTTGCCTATAAGAATTAAATAAGTGTATAATTGTGTAACTACGGTACATGTATTCCGCCAGTTTTAAAAATTACGAGTGCAGGCCGACTATACACATATAATCATTTAGTAATATTGATTTTACTGATAGTGACTCGTGGTGGTATCGGGCTATTTTGATATGCAAATGAGACATGACATTTTTAAATTATTTATACCAATTAAATGTGTCACCCGAACAAATATGTTTATTGACACATTATAAAGTACGATCATAGTGCACATAACAAAACTAAGCAGACAGAATATAGTTTCAATTAACCTTTAATGGAAACACGGTTATCGCCCCTGATATTAGTGACGAAATTCACGTTTCATATAAAAAGAAAAAGTACACGTATATTTTCACGTACATGTACAAATGGGGGGAAAATCCCAAAATCAGAACTGAATATTTACAATAACAAAACTATATATTCAGCGCTGAAATCAGAATAATCCTGGTCCGATACCAGGTCCTCGCCACACCAGAATCACTTGGCCCCTCCCAAAAGCAGTAGGATAAGTAATAATCTTACTACAATGTACTTTTATAATGGGCAATAACCCAATTCAACTCCCAGGTAACAAAAGAACCAAATATAACAAGAACAATTATAACATGAATGATCATGTTATAAAAGAACGCTTTGAGTGTATGTTATTATTATTGAGGCCAACTACATGTTTTCAAGCAGCATGTAAAGTTATAGATATCAGGGTATGGGATCAGTGGTTTCCGAACCTGCTTTTCCGACGTGACGTATTCTGTGACGTCATTTTTACAGTAAATTTTCTTGAAACTTTTCCAAGCAAACGGACGGATTTCGATGATATGTATCACACCATACATTCACGTTCTTTAGATTTATATTCACATCCATGGTAACCGATTCTTCGTCAAAACCAGAAAATTGTTAGATTAAAGCAAACTATACCATAATGCAAGAACTGGCATCATTAAACGAAGCTAATCCCCTCGCACTGGCATCATTAAACGAAGCTAATCTCCTCGCTGGCAACCTTGATAATAAAAAAAGTACTCCGTGACCTTGGGCGGTCGAACGTGGGTCATATGAGTCTACTCATATGCTAAACCATGCTCCATCCATAGACACACATTATGGTCAAATAATATCAAAATCGTGGAAGCAGTTCACAAGTTATTGAAAAATGAAATGTGTTACTAGCGTACGTACATACGTACGCAGTACATGGACTAACGATATACCAGCTCTTGCCTATCGGCGAGGGGATACTAATTGGCAACCTGTTAAGCATTACTGCGTTATGTTTCATTAAACTCTGTCTTTCCATTATAAAGATATTACATTCAACATCCTGCACCAACTTTAATTGACATGGCGCAATTTTAAATATTGCGCGGGCCCAATTTTCCCAATTTTAGTACTTTCCCCTAACAAAAAAAACCGACATCTAGTCGCACGCTGACTGAGCCGCGATCTATAAACTTACCCAGGGAGATTACATTTCAAAAATAGTGTAACGCGTCCACTGGCGGTTTGTTTCGGTGAGTCCGCACAGTACAACTGTTCAACAGTTCGACTTGGCAACGCCACCTAGCGACTTATCACCGGCACTGCAGTGCAAGATATCAAAATCCTAAAACCATCAACTTCTAAAACTGGCGTTTTGAAGAAAGTCATGAAATATGCAATCTTAAATTCGATAAAATTGACGCAGTACAATTTGAACGACGTTATAAGCCAAAGATATGAGTGCCAGAAATAATCCACATTCAGACACATGAAAATGTTTTGCCATTTCTCCATTTCATTGTCGAAACTCCAGACGGTTTTACAGAATGTGAAAGCCATAGAAAATGTATACTGGATATAAAATACTCTACAAAAGCACCAACGACAGGTCATACATTACATCGAAACAGAAATCATTGCTTGAAAAAGTCTGAGAAATATTACACACACACAAGTACACATTCAAACGGCTGTATGTCAAAAAATTGTTCTGCGACTTTGCACTGCAGTGGAGTATCCAGATTCATGCAGAGGGGGTGTGAATTGTGAATGGAGTTTGGAAGGGGTGCGAGAACATACATTCAATTTCTTCCATTGTAGTGATTTTCACATATATTATACAGGTAGTTATTTCCCAGAAAACGTAGGTTAAAGTAAAAAAAAAAATATACACACCTGACCAAATGTTACGGGATGCAATTACACACCATATCACTGGACTTTGTACTGTACACCCACTGGTGAATCCATGTGACAAGTGTTTTGTATGATGTGGTGTTTGTGAATGAGCTGATAAGACAGGTGTCGTGCCTATGCACTTAATGACTGGGTGCCAGACATCCTTCAGCAAAGTTGCAAATCATGATTTGAATTGGGGTCCCATCTGTTTGGCACAAAGTGTTCTTTATAGGAATTAAATATTAAATAAGTATAATTGTTTAACTATCCAACAGTTTTCAAAATACGAGTGCCCGCTACACAGAAATATTCACTTAGTAATATTAGGTTTACTGATAGGTTGTATCATCGTGCTATTTTGATTGTAAATGAGGCAGGTCATTTTTAAATTATTTATACTAAATGTGTCACCTGAATAAATATTTGTATTGACTTGTTACAAAATATGATCATTGCACATCAAAAGATAAATAGAGAGAATAAATAGTTGTTTCCATTAACATTTTAAAAGAGTCAATGTTATCGCCCTTGATATCAAAGTGGCAATTCAAGCTTGATGTAAAAATAATAATAATGTAAAATTAACATGGTTGATATGATTTTTTTTAAGAATTTTACCAAATTTTACTACGACGGCCATCTTGGATTATGCGACAACCTCCATTTTAACAAATATGAAAATGCTTCACCCACGCACCACAACTGTGAAGTCTGACCAGCGTCGGCCAAACGGTACATGAGAAGAAGGCGAAATCTATAATTAAAGGATGACCTGTCAGCGGCCATCTCGTATGATGTATCATCCGATTTTGACAATACCCACGATACCTTCGATTTGATATATATCAGGACCATATTAGGTCAAATTTGAAATATCGCCATGTGCCAAATACAAAATCAATGCGTGAAAAAACAAAAGGAGAACACTGGAATATTAGTGAGGCAAGAGTTGTGATAACTATACAAAAAGGAATTCCAGTTATGCTCGGGACACAAAATCAGTACATGTATCCGAAAAAAAAAAAAAATATAAATAAATAAAATCAGTACATGTATGGTAAGATATGTTATTCTTGCTTTTAAGGACTAGAGCAAGTGAGCGGGGTCTCACACATACCCTCGGCCATAGCAAAGTCATTTGGCCTTGACCTTTGGCATGAAAGCCGCTTAGGTGAGATATAGAATGAAAATATGGCTGTTGATAAAGAAGTATGTGACATTTGCAGTTGATCCAACATACGGTTGCAGATAAATTGTGTACTTAAAACTTTAATGCAAATATTTCAAAACATTTAACACAATTTGACCTTGACCTTGGGCATAAAAGTCACATGTGTGGGCTATAAAATGAAAATATGGATGTTGATTGTTGATAGACAAATATAGAAGTTTCAATTCAATCTGACTTACGGTTGCAGAGAAATTGTTTACTTAAAACTTTAACGCATATATTTCAAAACATTTAACGCAAGTTTCAAAGTAATTTCACCTTCACTGTGTGCATGAAAGCCGTATGAGTGGGCGGCTATAGAATGTTTGTTTAATGGTGTTTAACGGCCTATCAACAGCTATGGTCTAATAATAATTTCATCGAGAAAAATAAAAGTCAGCCCTGAAATTAGAATAACCTGACCTGATGCCAGGTCCATACCACACCAAAGTCACTTGGCCCCTTTCCCTAAAAAAGGATTACGAATAATCGTAATACTCACACAAGAGATATACCGGTAACCAGATTCAACTGTCACTACAAAATGCCAAAGACGTATGTGAGGGCCAAACCAGGTCTCCAGTCGGATTTCCGGTAAGGATGAATCGCGATTGTTAAATTACCCATCACATGCACCCACCAGGGCTTTAGAAAGAAAATATTGATCTTCTAACTTCATAAAGAAGTATATGAAGTTTCAAGTTCAACCCGACTTGCGGTTGCAGAGACATTGTGTACTTAAAAACTTTGACATGTTTGATGCAAATATTTCAAAACTTTAAGTAATTTGACCTTGTGCAGGAAAGCAGGTGTGCTACAGTATAAAAAATATGGATGACGATAAAGAAGTATATGAAGATTCAACTCAATGCGATTTACGGTTGCAGATATAATGGGTACCCAAAAACCTTTAACGCAAATCTTACGGATGGACGAAAATACAAAAACTATATACACCTCGACATACTTTGTATGCCTGGGTATGAATCATGATTGAAGGCACTGTGTTACAGATGATGCCTCAATATGTTGTTTGTCACATCATGCACTGCAAATGACCAATATCAACCAATTGCACCATTTCATTCGAAGTCAAATTTCGAAGTCAAAATTTATTGTACACATGTAATTTGTTACAGTTTGACCATTGGGCATTGATTTCAATTATAATCATGATAATACACAAAAATACATCATTAATTCGTAAATTTTCATTTCCCTTCGAAAGTCTACAAAGTTTGTGCGTTGGCTATTCTGGATGTTTCAAGTAAAATCCTTTATTGCGAAGATAACTGAAACCATGTGAAACCAACCAAATATAGACTTTATAGATGTGGACGTTAAACAGAAATTTATGAATCAAAGATTGAATGCAATACCTTAAATGTTAATCATTCTAGGTTGGCGGTAGGATTTTTAAATTTGCTCAAATATGTGTCTGTGACTGGAGAAATGGGGCTTATGGGATTTGCGACCAGTGTAGTACACATATCCGCACAGGATCTGCACTGTTCACCATTGCATCAATGAAATCTCCATCATGCTTCTAACAAGCCACATCATTATCAGGCTACAGGAGTGTACTATTTGATCAGGAGCTACACTGGTCACAAATCCCATAAACCACATTCTCCTGTCACAGCCACCGGTTAATAGTAACGGACAATACCTATATAAATACATTAAATATACCTAAAAGCATCAATAAGTGAAATAAAATAGGCTAAACAAATTATATACTCCCATATATCACACATGGAGTAAATACATTTTGTTTAGCTTATTTTTCTCTCACTTATTGATGCTCTTAGGTATATTTAATGTATTTATAGGCCATGGTCGTTACTTCAACCTGAGGTCACAGCCACATATGTGTAAAAGCATAGTAAATATATTTCTGACCATTTCAATATCTAGTCCTTCGAGTGTCACATAATCAGAAATGTACAAATGTCATTCTGTCCACCACAAGAATGAGTCACCGATTCAAAAAATATTGACAAATCTTAAAACTGCACAAGTCAGATTTGTGTGAATAAGATTCATTCTCAATTCCATCAACACAAGATAGTAACATGTCTTCACGACACATCCTTTCAACAGGTTTGATTAGATGATTAGAGCAGAAATCAGAGTTAAGAACCACACAAACACTGCCGCTGGCATGGATGGTACTCCGGTTAAATGGTTAATTTTTTGTGAACTGAACTTGTCTTTCTCAAGCTCTTCCTCGAGGGTTATATTTTCAGATATCGCTGATCTTAAGATGATGACAGTCTGTCATGGCGACACTATATTTTGCTTCGTGTAGGTCAGGAACTGGATCAGTTCCCATTTCGCGAGTGTTTGGCAACTTGTTGCCCAGGTGGAGTTGTGTCTTCGGGCAGCGATTCTTCTGGTGGCCTTTGTCCTTCAACAGCAGAATGAGAAACAATTTCCGCCTTATCTGCTTCTTCTGAAACCGCCCATATACTATCTCAATAGCCCTGCTGGTGTCTGCCTCGACTGCAGGGTGAAGTTGAAGAGGCTCGACGAATAATCCAGATGGCTAAGATCTGTAGACGGCTTCCCTGAAACAAACAATCAAACACTATATGTTCATGGTTAGCCTTTTATTGAATTTCTTACCAGTATTAACCATTACTCAGCAAATGACTCCGCAACTTTCCAACATGAAACAGTGCTTAGAGAACTACATCCCACCCGGGCATCAAACTCACAACACTTGGATAAATGTGGTAAGCGAGTAAGCCACATTGTTCATAGTTGTGAACAGTAACTCTTGAAATCTACAACCGTACTGTCCGTAGCAGAGTTACGTTTCCATTCATAGTCTTCCTCTGCAGAATAGTGAATAAGAGATCTGGTTCGCAAATTACATGTAGCAGCTAAAGTTGGGGGTCCTATCCACAGGTTGAAGTAACGGACCGAGGTATATATATGTGTGTGTTATAGAGGGAGTAACAAAACTTTTTTTAGCTTTTTTTTTTTTCGTTTATGGACGCTTTTAGGCGTATTTAATGTATTTATAGACCTCGGTCCATTACAATGTACTTCAACCTGTGGTCCCATCTAGTAGGCATAACAGTTTGCCTATAAGAATTAAATAAGTGTATAATTGTGTAACTACGGTACATGTATTCCGCCAGTTTTAAAAATTACGAGTGCAGGCCCACTATACACATATAATCATTCAGTAATATTGATTTTACTGATAGTGACTCGCGGTGGTATCAGGCTATTTTGATATGCAAATGAGACATGACATTTTAAAATTATTTATACCCATTAAATGTGTCGCCCGAACAAATATTTTTATTGACACATTATAAAGTACGATCATAGTGCACATAACAAAACAATCAGACAGAATATAGTTTCCATTAACCTTTAATGGAAACACGGTTATCGCCCCTGATATCAGTGACGAAATTCACGTTTCATACAAAAAGAAAAAGTACATGTATATTTTCACGTACATGTACAAATGGGGGGAAAATCCCAAAATCAGAACTGAATATTTACAATAACAAAACTATATATTCAGCGCTGAAATCAGAATAATCCTGGTCTGATGCCAGGTCCTCGCCACACCAGAATCACTTGGCCCCTCCCAAAAGCAGTAGGATAAGTAATAATCTTACTACTTTTATAATGGGCAATAACCCAATTCAACTCCAAGGTAACAAAAGAGCCAAAGATAAAAATGTACTGAAGGGTCAAACCAGGCAAATAGTGATTCCTATATGGAGGAACCACTACCGTTAATTTAAGTCGTCTCGTTCTCCCGACCACCACCCACGTAAAGTTTTGTATTACTTTCATAATAGTTTTTTTTTCAGATGGAAAATATACAAATTAGGTCACAATTAACAACTAAAGTGTAAATCAGATCTGATTAGCTATTCTGTAGAGGAAGCCTACGTACATCATTTATTTGTTTGTTGGGGTCTAACGGCCAATCAACAGATGCGGTCATTTAAGGCCGGGTCAATGGGTTTAGTAATAAATCCCATTACCTGTACAAGTACATGTTCAAGTACATGTACAAATGGGGGAAAATCCTAAAATAATCAGAAATTAATATTTACAATAAAAGAACTATATACTCAGCCCTGAAATCAGGATGATCCTGGTCTGATGCCAGGTCCTCGCCACACCAGAATCACATGGCCCCTCCCAAAATGCAGTAGGATCAGTAATAATCTTACTACTTCTATAATGGGCAATTACCCAATTCAACTCCCAGGTAACAGAAAGAAGAGCGAAAGATGAAAACGTGCATGAGGGCCAAACCAGGCAAATCGTGATCCAGACGTATTACTTTTATAATATTTTTTTTCAGATGGAAAATATACAAATTGTGTCACAATTAACAACTAAAGTGTAAATCAGATCTGATTAGCTATTAGTAGAGGAAGCCTACATGTATGAATGGAATAGTAACTCTGCTACAGACGGTACAGGAGTAGATTGCAAGAGTTATTGTTCGCAACTACAATAACATGGTTCAATAATAATGAGACATCAGTGATTCGATATTTTATGTACATATTGGTGTCGTTTTTATAGTTTCGATGTAGAACCAATAATTCATTAAACTGTGTTTATTCCATTGGGTGACAGTCCAGTTGTTACATTTATAACAGTATAGCCAATTGTTCTCGTCATTTTTTAAATTTTATTTCCACTTCAAGGGACCAGGGGTCTCAGAAATGTAATTTCCGTTATGTACATTTACATGACGTAAATATAGCTTTACATTTACATTTTTTTCTTTTCAACGGCATAAAAACATACAACTGAAGGGGCATCTATTTAGAAAAGTGTCAAGAATATAGGTAAGGTAAGCTAATTGTATTAGTGCGAAACAGAGAAATTTAGTAGCAAGTCGTGGAATTTCTCATTTATGGCAACCCAACAACATGTATTTAATATGAATCAGTAAAGTTAAGCAAAACAAAATATAGCTTGGCAACTAACAGAATGCCGTGTTTTACCACATGTACCAAACATCGTTATATACATGGTATTATACATAGTTTCTTTATACTGTAAAAAAAAAAAAAAATCCTTATAAAATTGTGTGATTTGTCAGTAAATTACACCGGGACACCAGATGTACATAAAATATAGAATCACTGACATACATATCTGTACATGTATCAAACCAATGAAAACTGACATTCTGATCTGCATTATAAAAAATGTCATTTCGGCTAATTCTGCGCACCGGCTATGCACAATTCACGTAATGTTTTTTGCCCAGCTTTAATCACGTCAGAATAAATTATGTTGATTTTGGAATAAATCAGCTGATTAACGGTATACTAAGTCACAATTTTATCCCATTCCGATAGTTTGGTAAAAAGTTATTCAGAACATGGTCAAAATGATTAGTGGTCCTGCTTACTAAATTAATAGATCAACAACAGATCTGTTAAAAAAAAAATGCTTCATAAACCAATAATACACATGCAAATATACCGACATTGGTTTTTATTTTATTATTCCCGTATTATTCGCAAAACTCAAGGACAAAATGGACTGATATTTTGATCAAATTTGGCTGGGTCTCCGCTAGGCGGATACAGATAATAGACGACAGATGAAATAGTAAAAGCCATCTGTTTAGCCGTGATTATCTTGGCTAAGAACTGCCTTGAATGTTCAGGGATTTAGACTGAATATGGACATTTTCACGAAAATTATTATTAGGTGTGCAGAATTAACAGACACGATTGTAATCCCAACAAACTACAGTCTCCACCCCCGCCCATATTTCGTGAGGTCACCCCAATGAAGCAAAGAAGTCCCTCATCACCACCCCAGACCAAACATGGGTACCCTGTGTACAAATAAATTTTAGGAAGCCCACCCACTGCAATACAAATACTTAATACAAAATACTGCACTTCAATTTTTTTACTTGTTTGGTCACTGTTGTTAAAGTTTTCTAAATCGTGTAAACACGTGACTTTCTGAAAACACTTGTCTTAAGAAAACAACATGAATAATCAGACATGTAAAATATTGGTGTGTGCAAAGCCACATACACGGTGCGAAGCCGGGTACACTTACTTAATAGAAATACTGCACCGGCCTATATTCATGATATTTCGGGGGAAAAGTCACCGCTGTGCAAATGCAGTGTACCTGGATTCGCACACCTCAATTTTTTACTTATTTCATCACTGTTGTTACAGTTTTTATAAACACATTTGACTCTCGTGGGGGGGGGGGGGGGGGGGGGAATGAAAGTAGTGTCTTTTTTAAGTGGCTAAAAGCCTATACTATATCAGGGATCAGTTTACAGGGCGAAGTGGGCGAAATTTTCTCCCTAAATTGTCCGACTTCTCCCTATTTTGAGTTGAGGGTGAAGTTTTTCACTATATAAAACAGAAATTTTGGAAAAAATGGTCTATTTTCTCATTTTTTGTGTGAAAACTTCTCCCTATTTTGAAGGGCTAGCTTGAACCCTGTATAGACAATAGAATTATAGATAACAGATAACAGATAATAGCCTAAATAAATAATGAATTGACTTGTTGGACTGAAAACATATATTCAAAGTGAATCTACAAGTATCGAGGTGCCACAAACACACAGAGTCCGAGAGATGCACCATAAATTAGCTATTTAAACAACAATTGTGGAAACAACATTGGTCGCGAAAACCAATGACTCGGCACATGCAACAGGCAATGTTGAATATCCCCCACCCACTTGAATTCATGTTAGATTGAATACAATGGAATTATTTTAGTAGCCCTGTGGTTAAAAGTGCTGTCGAAGTCAGCACGATTCAATATTGGTCAACGGTAATAAAGAAATAATTCCTACCTGAAACGAATGTTTCGTGTCTGGCAGCTAGTAGACTTGAAATGTAGGTCAATTATTGATGCGTCTTGGCTGTCGTCGTATTGTCCTCTCAACTTTAGCAAATTTGCAGAAATGTACGTCTGTAGCATTCACAAATCGTCGAGTACACAATGAGTATCTGTATTTCCGTATTTTAGAGCTTATCAACAATGAAGACAGCAATAATGACACGATGGCTTCGACCAGTACGTGTAATGGCAATATGACCAATCATTGTATTATTACGCGTTTGGCAGGACACGAAATATAGTATGACGTTACAATGAAATAAAATAAAATCGCATTTAACAACAAATAGCTGACTTTTTAAACGTAAATTTGTTAGTTGGGGTTGGTATATTACATTAAAAAAAAGTGTCCTGTGTCCAATAAATTGGACACATGACACTATGGCGTTTAGTAAAAAGGTTCAAATATTGACTCTATATGTGCCGGACGTTCTAAATGAGGCTCCATACGGGATAATCTATTTAAACTAAATTTCATTGGGAAGCTATTTTTTTGCAAATTACATGCGTATTATTATTTTAATATAACCTATCAATGTTTACAGGTGTTAGCATGTTTCAATATTGAACTAACATATAGCTTGTTGGTATTGGCACACTTTCATTTTACGAAGTTTCCCGCAGCGAACCCCATTCGGCCCATCGACCGATTGTAATTATAGAACGCCTGTAACTATTCACGAGAATATAGGCGTTCTATGAAAATGTACTGAAGGGTCAAACCAGGCAAATAGTGATTCCTATATGGAGGAACCACTACCGTTAATTTACGTCGTCTCGTTCTCCCGACCACCACCCACGCAAAGTTTTGTATTACTTTTATAATAGTTTTTTTTTTCCAATGGAAAATATACAAATTAGGTCACAATTAACAACTAAAGTGTAAATCAGATCTGATTAGCTATTCTGTAGAGGAAGCATACGTATATCATTTATTTGTTTGTTGGGGTCTAATGGCCTATCAAGTTATCAACAGATGCGGTCATTTAAGGCCGGGTCAATGGGTTTAGTAATAAATCCCATATATTACCTGTACAAGTACATGTTCAAGTACATGTATAAATGGGGGGAAAATCCTAAAATCGGAAATTAATATTTACAATAAAAGAACTATATACTCAGCCCTTAAATCAGGATGATCCTGATCTGATGCCAGGTCCTCGCCACACCAGAATCACATGGCCCCTCCCAAAAGCAGTAGGATCAGTAATAATCTTACTACTTCTATAATGGGCAATAACCCAATTCAACTCCCAGGTAACAGAAAGAGCGAAAGATGAAAACGTACCTGAGGGCCAAATCAGGCAAATCGTGTTCCATACGTATTACTTTTATAATATTTTTTTTCAGATGAAAAATATACAAATTGTGTCACAATTAACAACTAAAGTGTAAATCAGATCTGATTAGCTATTATGTAGAGGAAGCCTACATGTATGAATGGAATAGTAACTCTGCTACAGACGGTACAGGAGTAGATTGCAAGAGTTATTGTTCGCAACTACAATAACATGGTTCAATAATAATGAGACATCAGTGATTCTATATTTTATGTACATATTGGTGTCGTTTTTCTAGTTTCGATGTAGAACCAATAATTCATTAAACTGTGTTTATTCCATTGGGTGACAGTCCAGTTGTTACATTTATAATAGTATAGCCAATTGTTCTCGTCATTTTTTTTATTTTATTTCCACTTCAAGGGACCAGGGGTCTCAGAAATGTAATTTCCGTTACACACATTTACTTGACGTAAATATAGCTTTACATTTACATTTTTTTCTTTTCAACGGCATAAAACATACAACTGAAGGGGCATCTATTTAAAAAAGTGTCAAGAATATGGTAAGCTAATTGTATTAGTGCGAAACAGAGAAATTTAGTAGCAAGTCGTGGAATTTCTCATTTATGGTAACCCAACAACATATATTTAATATGAATACAAAAAATGTCATTTCGGCTAATTCTGCGCACCGGCTAATGCACAATTCACGTAATGTTTTGCCCAGCTTACGTCAGATTAAATTATGTTGATTTTGGAATAAATCAGCTGATTAACGGTATATTAAGTCACAATTTTATCCCATTACGATAGTTTGGTAAAACGTTATTCAGAACATGGTCAAAATGATTAGTGGTCCTGCTTACTAAATTAATAGATCAACAACAGATCTGTTAAAAAAAGCTTCATAAACCAATAATACACATACCGACATTGGTTATCATTTTATTCCCGTATTATTCGCAAAACTCAAGGACAAAATGGACTGATATTTTGATCAAATTTGGCTGGGTCTCCGCTAGGCGGATACAGATAATAGACGACAGATGAAATAGTAAAAGCCATCTGTTTAGCCGTGATTATCTCGGCTAAGAACTGCCTTGAATGTTCAGGGAATTTAGACTGAATATGGACATTTTCACGAAAATTATTATTAGGTGCGCAGAATTAACAGACACTATTGTAATCCAACAAACATACAGTCTCCACCCCCGCCCATATTTCGTGAGGTCACCCCAATGAAGCAAAGAAGTCCCTCATCACCACCCCAGACCAAACATGGGTACTTGTTTGGTCATTGTTGTTATAGTTTTCTAAATCGTGTAAACACGTGACTTTCTGAAAACACTTGTCTTAAGAAAACAACATGAATAATCAGACATGTAAAATATTGGTGTGTGCAAAGCCACATACACGGTGCGAAGCCGGGTACACTTACTTAATAAAAATACTGCACCGGCCTATATTCATGATATTTCGGGGAAAATTCACCGCTGTGCAAATGCAGTGTACCTGGATTCACATACCTCAATATTTTACTTATTTCATCACTGTTGTTACAGTTTTAATAAACACATTTGACTCTCGGGGGTGGGGGGGGGGGGAGAATGAAAGTAGTGTCTTTTTTAAGTGGCTAAAAGCCTATAAAGACAATAGATAACAGATAATAGCCTAAATAGATAATGAATCGACTTGTTGGACTGAAAACATATATTCAAAGTGAATCTACAAGTATCGAGGTGCCACAAACACACAGAGTCCGAGATGCACCATAAATTAGAAATTAGCTATTTAGACAACATTTGTGGAAACAACATTGGTCGCGAAAACCAATGACTCGGCACATGCATAGGCAATGTTGAATATCCCCCACCACTTGTATTCATGTTAGATTGAATACAATGGAATTATTTTAGTAGCCCTGTGGTTAAAAGTGCTGTCGAAGTCAGCACGATTCAAATATTGGTCAACAGTAATAAAGAAATAATTCCTACCTGAAACGAATGTTTCGTGTCTGGCAACTAGTAGTAATAGACTTATGTAAAATGTAGGTCAATTATTATAAATAATAAAATAAATAAATAGGACTGTATATTCGTTATTAGGAAGCACAACTTATAACTCACTATTAAATAGCAACACAAATTTAACACTGTAACTGAATAGAACATAGTTGGAATCCAACAATTATACGACATACGTCGGTGCCACGAAAAATAAACGTGGGAGCTCTAAGAAGAAAAGAAAAAGATGCCTCTTGGCTGTCGCCGTATTGTCCTCTCAACTTTAGCAAATTTGCAGAAATGTACGTCTGTAGCATTCACAAATCGTTGAGTACACAATGAGTATCTGTATTTCCGTATTTAGAACTTATCAACAATGAAGACAGCAATCACGATGGCAGTACGTGTAATGGCAATATGACCAATCATTGTATTATTACGCGTTTGGCAGGACACGAAATATAGTATGACGTCACAATGAAAATACAATCGCATTTAACAACAAATAGCTGACTTTTTAAACGTAAATTTGTTATTGGTTGGTATATTACATTTAAAAAAATTTCCTGTGTCGATTAAATTGGACACATGACACTATGGCGTTTAGTAAAAAGGTTCAAATATTGACTCTATATGTACCAGAAGTTCTAAATGAGGCTCCATACGGGATAATCTATTTAAACTAAATTTCATTGGGAAGCTATTTTTTTGAAAATTACATGCGTATTATTATTTTAATATTACCTATCAATGTTTACAGGTGTTAGCATGTTTCAATATTGAACTAACATATAGCTTGTTGGTATTGGCACACTTTCATTTTACAAAGTTTCCCGCAGCGAACCCCATTCGGCCCATCGACCGATTGTAATTATAGAACGCCTGTAACTATTCACGAGAATATAGGCGTTCTATGAAAATTGTGAATACTTCATTTTCAAGTCGATGTGTTTATGGAAGTTCGGCAGCATTATAGTAAAATGGTCATGCGAGCGGTGATAGCAGCAGCTACATTATATTATCAGTTGGTAGTTCCATTCGCGCGGATTGACATGATTGATCGATTTATTTTGAAATAACCATTTATTTTACAACACTGCACTCATTATGACCAGATTTACCAAATCAACAATAATGTAACGTACATATAAATGCAAGATTCACATTCTAATTATATATAATTAGTGTGACATTCCACTTTTTGACATCTGCAGGAACTGTTATAACATGCATACCACCACCGTAGTGTTCCCATGCATAATGTTCATGTAACTATATAAAATGATTGATATGTGTATCCCTTGTATAGAGTGATGATTGAATCGATTTGGTTCATACTGTTATTTTGCAATATACTATGCCGTATTACATGTATCAGATGAGATATGTTTCAACTCGTTCTGATATGCATAAGCATGACATATGACTTTACGGTACACCGAAGAGAAAAGAAAATAAGTATAAACATTATGTAAAATTAAACTCGTGTTTTTTTTACCGCTATTGAGTAATTATATGTAACGGGCTGTCAACAGCTATAGTCATGTAAGGCACCGATACACTGGGGATAAATCCCGTATTTCAAGAAAATATACATTCAGCCCTCAATTGAGAATATCCTGATCTGGTGGCAGGTCCTCAATGCAAATATTCACTTAGTCCCAGCCCCTAAACGTAATCGGAGTACATTAATTAAATCTTATTACACATATAATTGTGGCTTCATCACTCATGTACGAGAAAGCCAAATTGTAACCGAGAGCCAAATCAGGGATATCACGATTATGGTAAGGATAACCCGCACCGCTAACATACCCGTCACATGCTCCCAGCCAACCGCCCACAGCTTGTCAGTTAGAGTAAACATGTTCCCACGGACAGGAGATTATTTAAACGTCGGTTGTCAACATCAAACTTCAAGGGAATGAGACATAGAAAGTGTGACACATACTTCCATAAAAGTGAACGTTCTGTATTGTATGATTTTAAACGAGTGTACGTATATAATGTATAATGTATATCCCTGGTAACCACCTGAGAAGGTTATGCTATCTGAACATTGATAATGTATTATAATTTAATAAATATGTATATCTCAAAATATAAGATTTGACAATATCATTATATAAGCTGATACGATGAAGGTATGCATAATGCGTACATATATAGGCTGACAGGCAAAACGACGATTTTTTCCTCACAAATAATTGTTTATTTCACATGAAATGTATATGTTATTTCTACAATGTACTCGTATATAAATGTAATTACGGTAAAAGGATGATACTTCTGAAACATTATACACAAATGTATAGTTAATGCAAATTAATTCCAGAAGAAAGCTGTAGTAATTGTTTGTCGAGCCTATCGTGGAAAGCGATGCAGTGATCATGGTGACATATGTACGTCCGTCCGTGGGAGTGTCTATCCGAAATGTACATCACTTGTATCTCTCCAATCATAATCAGATTACGTTATAACGTTTTCAACAAACATTCCGGTTTTTTTAATTACCTTATCTGTGGATCTGCAACACTAAGTCGCGTCAGCTTGAAACGGCAAACGTGTTTTTGTTACCATCCTTTCAGTAGACCATACATGTGGCCTTCCAACACAAGGTCAATCTCAAATGACATTGCGTTAACGGTTTTACGAAGTTTGATTTAAACGTGTTAAGTACCATGTACATGTATATATAACCACATATATACAACCTGAAACGATCACTAAACATTGGGACTATCAATACACGCTCGGACTAACAACAACATAGGCAGGCTCAACATGCGGGTTGTGGCCTTCTGTTATACATATTGGACAACGTTTTCAAGTTTTGGCGGCCATCTTGGACACCATATTATTTCAAATATAAACTTTTTGAAGCTTTAATAATTATAGGAAATGTAACTCCAAAACAATTAAAAATCAGTTTGTATATAATGTGAAGAAAATGTAACTTTTACATATTTGTTGGCAATCTTGGCAACCATCTTGAATATTTGAAAGGATAAGCGACTCACAATTATTGTTATGTGATCTGCTGCCGCCCTGTGTGTGACTATGTTCATTATAGTCACCTTAATGTGTTTAATACATTTATGGCAGCCATCTTGGACGCCATCTTGAATTCTGGATTAAGCTCCAGAGGGATTCTAGTTTTCTCCTAATAATATTCCGGACCTATACTGAAAAATTCAGCTTTGGCTTATTTTTTTCTGACCTTTGGCGATATTATGTCCAATACTATTCGCCTTCTATGCGATGTTAGCAAGATAACAATAATTCTCAAATGAACATGTGCACTTTCTGCCAAAATATTCACATTAGCGTTGATAATATCGCGGAATTTGTTATGATACGAGGTTGTGTCCGACTAAAGTTAGAAGCCTTGTTCATATATATTGAGTTATACCGATGAAAGCCGAAACAAGCCGAATACCTGTGGTGGCAACTACAATGAGATTAGTATATCCATGCTATAGCATGTATCGCGTTAATAGAATGTCCTCACGCGGTATCTGGATTGGTGTAATTGACGTTTGAATTTTGTATAATCATTTAGCAGCGTGGTCATACTCCCGACAGTGAAAAGTGATCTGCAGCATTTGTCACTGTTATTCACCACTAACAATCCACATGTTGCCGTTAATGGAATAGTCCAAAAATTAGTATGAAAAAGCCAATGTAGGATATCCAGGAGTGAAAGGGACGGTACATGGGTTTACAGTTTCATCCGAAAGATCACATACTCCGACAGGGATGTAACATTACTGTACATTCAGTAATAAACGTACCACTAAACGTGTTATCACTTTCATCACTGACAGTATCCTGGGGGCCCGTTTCACTAAACTTCGTAAGACTAAAATGTTCGTAAGTGCCAATTTAGAATCGTCTGAAATTGTAATGAACATATGCAACCTATGCTCAATAAATTTAAATCCAACAATTGTTTACAAGAAAACATTGTTAATGTGAAATTTACAGACTATCATAATTTTGCACTTACAAACATTTTAGTCGTACGAAGTTTAGTGAAACGGCCCCCAGATCCGGTTCCTGGCACCCTTACTTTACCGGATCGCTTGCATACGTTGATATGGTGTTTTACTTAACAAAACTAAATCAAAACTGGCAACAAAAACTCATATCCTGGTTTATATTATGCAACCCGGCAATGGAAACACGAATATTCATGTTTATAATATCGGGTTGCATAGGGTTAGCTTGTTCATTTATTGTGTTGAACACTAACAGTGGAACTACTGGTGTACCGTGTGCGATCCGTTACCATTGTTTGCAAATAAACACACACGTCAGAAAAGTGGTTAATTCAGCTGATAGTAATTATGCTGGAGTCGGTAACTACCTATAACAAGTCTAGGAGACGGGTGACTATGGCAATACTGGTGTTGTGTCTGTGGAACAATAACAATGAACATGTGCATCGCAAGTGCAACTTCGCAGGGTTTGAATGAGCCCCGATTCGTAACTCTTATCGTCTGGTACATGGGTGATGCATACAGATACCAGTATAGTGTTTTATCAGGCAATGCTAAGAAACGCACAGGAATCCCTACCATTTCCGGGTCGAGCCTCATATGTCGCTTTGACTGGACAAATGGTGTTTATGGGTTTTGCGATTAGTGTAGATACAGAGCAGCATATCCATCTGCACAGTCTGATCAGGATCTGCACTGTTCGCCATTCCATCAATGAAACATCGCTTCTGAAAGGAAAGTAATATACACGTATATCGCTATCCGTCTACAGGATTTATGCTATTTCATCAGGAGGTACACGGGTTACACATCCCATAAGCCCTATTTATCCAGGCACAGCCACATATAGACATAGCATAATGGTCACCTCATTCCCGTTACTCTCCGGTGAGATTAGAATAAAAGAAAAAATAAAAATGTCAGATAAAACTAGATTGGTCAGTAAGCGAGGATTACGGAATACGCGTGGGCCCAGGTACCCCTAAATATGTAAAAAAAATAATGTCGAAGTATGTGGGCTTGTGACCTTGACTCTGGGCTTAGCTGGGGCAGCACGAACGTGAATTTGTCACAGGGTGGTAGAGGTCCATTTGACCAATGCGTGTGTGAAATGTGAAGCAGATCCGAGCAAGGAAATATAAGTTATAACCGATTTCTCTGATGTTTAGCTGTGTAAAGAGACTAAGTATGTGACCTTGACCTCGGGATCAGCGGGGATTTGTCACAGCATGATAGTAGAGCCTTAGAGGAATGCATGCATGAACTATTAAGAATTTTCGATGAAACAAATAGATGTTTAGTTTTGTAAAGAGGCTCAGTATGTGACCTTGACATTGGGATCAGCTGGGGCTGGACGGTTGTGGATTTGTCACAGCATGATAATACAACCTTATAGGAATGCACGAGTGAAGTATTAAGAATGTTCAAAGAAGGAAATAGAAGTTATACCATATTTCTTTGAGGTTAATGTTTGTAAAGAGACAAAGTATTTGACTTTTACCTTGGGATCAGCCGGGGTTGGACGGTCCATGATTTGGCGCAGCATGGTAGTAGAGCCTTACAGGAATGAATATGTGAAATATTAAGCATTTTAGACGAAGGAAATAGAAGTTATAACATATTTCTCTGTTGTTAAGTTTAGTGACGGACGGACGGACGGACGGACGGACGAACGGACTCCAGTATACCCCCCCCCCCCCTTACAACTCGTTGCGGGGGTATACAAAAGCAAACAACGATCAAGAGACATGGCATGTTAGTCTAGGTCTGATAAACTTGATATCAAAAGGCACTGGTATTATACGCCATGACATGAGTGATGATTCAATATGATATGTATTAAACCAGTTTACCGATTTCACAAGAAACGAGGCTATGCCGAGTCTCTTATGAAATCAGTCAGCAAATTTAATAAAGCTCATATTAAATCAACACAAATGTTAGATTATATTTATTGCATAAGTAAAATAATATACATTGAAGCTGTACTGGTCATCTATTGTGTTTTCTGCAGCGTCCTAATTTGCATATGTATTACACTAGTGTATTATGATCATATTACACTGCGTTAATACACTGTGAACCCCATTGTATATAATACGTTACTATAATAAGTTAATTTATGAGAATGGGTTGTTGCTTAGATTTTAGGGTTGGTATTGGCTCGGGGACTTACCATACCCGTGGATCACTCCAATATATGGTTTGTTGCATTCCTGGGTTGTACCAATACTACTAACCCGTGTCAGTGGGCAGAACCAACCTATATTGACGTGTGATTCGGTAACGTCATGTGGCGTTGTATTGAATATTCGCTGTAACCTGGATATGCGCAACCAGTCCATGCAGGATACGGCAATCGGTTAGCAGTCGGTATGTATTTGCCACTGGGTCTCGGATAGGCGTAGAAAATGACTGATGACGCAGATTATTTGAGTAACCATGGTAACTACAGAACTAATCGATGCGTAGATGTATCGTATTTCCGAACCCAATTGTTGGTTGCACAAATATTGAAAAAGTAGCGCTACGAACGCTAGTTTTATTTTTGGCAACCGATGGTTTATTTGATTTTATTCAAATGAATTCAATCAGTGACAAGAATGGAAACTCATTTATATAATTAGTATAGTAATAGTATATGTACGTACGATATAATTTCACAATTACACAGCGTTATGTTGTGTTTCTCTAAGCATGCTAAGTGTGCTTCCTGGTACATTTACTGTAGTACCGTAGTAAACAAAATTCACAACAAAAGCATCTTCCCTGTAGAATAAAACATCAACAGTTGTACATTACATGTTGATACAATAACACGGTGTTATGTACAGCATATAAAGCTAAACACGACACGACATATTGAATATATCATTTGAGACAATGTGACTTTAATGTTACAGTGAGTGGAGAAATTGATGGGGTTGGTGACATTTGTGACCAGTCTAGCTTTTTATCTGCAGGCATGCTAGATGTAGAACGAATGTTTCAGACTGAATAACGACCTGCAAGCCCTGATCAGATTGTACGGCTACGCAGCCTGGTCTTGGTCTGCATAGTCGCAAAAGAGGTAAGGAACAGTAAGCCACATTTCTTACCGATATATACGTGGTTGTGATAAATGGACGTATGTTAATTGCGATCAGTGTAGCTCCTGATCAAATAGCACACTCCTGTGACCTGATATTGATCTATATTGCTTGTTAGAAGCACGGCGGGTGTTTCTTTTATGGAATGGAGAACAGTGCCGATGCTGATGCACATGCATTGCTGATCTGGATCTACACTGATCGCAACATCCATTAGCCCAATTTCTCACATATAACCTTCGCCTGAAAGTTGGAACATTCTATTTCGGTTTGAGCTGAAGTGTGTTTTTAATAACCTAACACTTCTGGTATTTCCACTGCTGCGAATGGGTTTGCAATACGGTGTCTAGGTGGCTTTTGATCTAGTTCCTGGCCCGTGATTGTGAAAATGGGTCTTGTCAAATTTGTAGTAAGTCTAACTCATCATATATGACTGTGACTGGAGAACATGGTTTCTGGGTTCTGTGGCCAGTCTAGCATTGCGTAATTACAAAAACAAGACTAGAAAATGTGCCAAAGATGTGATAATTATATTACGTGTTCATCTGTACAAAACACACACGCGAATGTGCGTACGCACGAAAGCACGCGCATGTCAGGGGAGCGCATATGCCTGCATTACCGTGGAATATCTCTAAACCTAACACCGATAAATGACAACAGACCCGTTTTTCTTTTCAGAGCCACAATAACCTCCGGTGCTAAATGTGATTCATGAATGTACGACACACAGGCCAATTATGTTCCCATACACAAGAACTACAGTGGAACCTTTCTACACCGGACACTCCCAGGTTGTCCGGTTTAGAGAGATTTCACTGTACACATATACCACATATTCTACGTCTGGTTACATAGGGTATACACCTATGTATAGGGATCGCCTCCGAAAGTTAGCCACGCCCCAGACCCCCCTCGATGCGGTGGTAGGTAGTGATATCTTGAAGTAACCATAACAACAAAATGCATTGTGTTACTCAACGTTTAACTGTCATACGCAACCGCTAATTGAAAATAATATTATGAAAAACTACTTGCACTGCACAATATCAACAACGGATGTTCTACGTACAAAAATATATCGGATTATTTTGTTGCGCGTGATTTGCCCCCATTTGCGGTCATCGCTAAATTTAGTAACAGAGTTATCTCCCCTCCGAATACTCTCCGAAACAAGCGACGCGTTTAACACACAAACTACATCAAGTTTGACCTTCCGACAGCCTATTTTTAAACTCACCCGTCACATGTGCGAAACAAAACTCGCACGTGTAGGTCTAACTGATGTTTAATCCTCATTCTCTCTCTCTATCGATGGATTTACAGTGGATTTTAGTGACATTCCTGAATTCGGCCTGATTGACATATGTCTATGGTGGCCAATACACGCCAACATGAGTGTCAATTCTACGTTCAGGGAAGGGGGTCAATAAGTCAGTATTTAAGGTGATACTTACAGTCAGGGAACAAATTAATGACAGTATAACACATCCAGCGTATATTAATACCCATATTAATGCAAGTACTGAAATACGGCAAAAAAATCTAACAAGTTTGGGCTTCCATACATTGAAAATTTTGTCAGCGGTTTCCCCAATGACGTCATTTGTATGTTTTAATATACTCGATCCGGGGCCAACTATTTCATTCACAAAACAGAAGTAAACTTGGCGATGTACCGATAAGGCATTTTCAGGCGCGACACCGCTTCCGTGGCGGAATTATTGTAACTATTGCTCTTCAATCAGTTTTCAATATATCTATGATGATCATAGATATCTGGAATCTGTATACTTGAATTGATGATGTCTTGTATATGTGGTACCGTATCTTTTTGATATTGCTATGCATAATCTGTAATGGTGTTGAATGTTTTGGTACATACTGTAGCAGTGCATACTGAACTTTAAGTTGTGCCATATCAATAGTTTACCCCTTAACCATTAAAACGCTGAAAAATAAAATTGCCGTCTGCTCATTTTGTATATTTTAATCTCTTTAAAAACCTGTTTTGGCAGCGCAGTAGAATCGTCTCGGTATGTTTTTGAGGAGAAAATATAAAAATATTTAAAACAGCAGACGACAATTGTCGTTTCCAGCGCTTTAAAGGTACATGCCCACTCAGTAAGCCCAAAATGTCATTTATAGGAATTAAATAAGTGTATAACTGTGTCACTATTCCACCAGTTCTAAACGTTAAAAGTGCCCACTATACAGGTATAATCATTTAGTAATATTTATTTTACTGATAGTGACGCGCGGTGGTATCAGGCTATTTTCATATGCAAATGAGGCATGATATTTTTTAACTAGAAATGGACGCTTGTCGACAAGCGCATGTGTATCCCCCTCCCCAGATACACAAGTAGTTTGAAAAAAAGGTGTTCGAGTTATGCTCCGGAGACAAAATCAGCGACGGAAAAAACAAAGGGAGATAACTCAAAAATTAGTGATGCAAGAGTTGTCATTCTTGCGTGACACACCTTTAGGGTCGTGGTCTATGCATGTGTGAAGTTTCATGAAAATATTCCAAAGGGTGTTCGAGTTATGCTCCGGACACGAAATCAGTGCACGAAACAACAAAGGGAGATAACTAAGAAATTAACGACGCATTAACTTACGTGCGACACACCTTTGGGTCGTCTTCTATGCATGTGTGAAGTTTAATAAACTAGAAAATGTGTTCATAGAACACGGATGTCCCACATATGGCTTTGATAATAAATGAGGCCAAATTCCAAGTCAAAATTTTCTTTTACCTGAGCGTTAAAGTTTTTGAAGCACCAAGTATGTGACCCTGGGCTTGGCGGGGGCAGGACGAACGTGGATTTGGCACAGGGCGGTAGAGGACCATTAGAGCAATGCATATATGAAATATGAACCTGATCCGTGAAAGAAAACAGAAATTATAAGATATTTACCTGAGCGTTAAAGTTTTTGAAGCACTAAGTATGTGATCTTAACCCTGTGCTTGGCGGGGGCAGGACGAACGTGGATTTGGCACAGGGCGGTAGAGGACCATTAGAGCAACGTGTATATGAAATATGAAGGAGATCGGTCGAAGGATGAAGAAATTATGAGACATTTACCCGAGTGTTAAAGTTTTGTGACGGACGGACGGACGGACGGGACGACTGGAGGACGGGACGCACGTTCCTACGAATGAATACTTGTTGGGTTTTACTCTATAAAAAATACCCAACAAGAGTACCCAACACTATCCTAACCCTACCCAATAAGATCCCCGTACGCTTACAACAAATACCCATTCGTGTGTGCGGGCGGACGGACGGACGGACGGACGGACGGACGGACGGACAAGGGTAACACTAAATGCCCCCTCCACTATCGTGGTGGGGCATACAAATATTCCAAAGGGTGTTCGAGTTATGCTCTGGATACAAAATCAGAGCACGAAACAACAAAGGGAGATAAGTAAACAAGAATTCCGCGGAATCAAATGCCTCGCCTTGTCCCGCCTTGACCTCGAGCCTGGGCCCCGAAAGTAAATTTCACTGGCCCGAACATATTATACAATTATTGACTAGTGAGCCATAGAATATCAGATTATATTCTATGGCTCACTAGTCAATAATTGTTTTATTATATGATAATAGTCTGTATATAGCACTTACGACCTTATGCTACTAGACAAAAATTGAAAAAGAATTTGAAAAAAAAAATGAAAAAAAAAAATGGAAAAAAAAAGTTTAAAAATTAAAAATAATAATGCTTGCTACTGGAGTCCAGAATTTTTTTTTAATAGTCCTATATTTATCTACATATATCTGCACAGGTCCACATACTGCCACAATATTGTCAACACAGTTTACGGAAATGTAATAATGTACCTGTATAAATTACCTGTAATAAGTTAGTGGTCAGTTGAAAAAGAATGTAAAAAAAAAAATGAAAAAAAAATTAAATTTAAAATAAATAAAAAAATAATGAGCCCTACTGGAGCCCAGATAAATACAGAGATTAAATAGTAATGTCCGTTAACATTTTAAGCAAACACGGTTATCGCCCCTGATATCAGTGTGTAAATTTACGTCGGATATAAAATGTATAATAATGCCAATCAATACGTGGGATAATGGCGCATGAATGTTTATTTTGCCAGGAAATGTCTCAGATGATGTCTCTGATGTAAAGAACATGTTGTACCTACTGAGTGGGCATGTACCATAAGGGTTAATGAAACTGCAACACCAACAATCAATCAATCTAGTTTAATCTTGTAGTACCCTATGTTCAGTACTTTCAGTACTTTGATTTTATGGTTATTTCGCAACTGTAACGCGGAGAATCGACAGAAATATCATATCGACTTAGAACCATTTTCCTATTATTCAATTTCGCCACTTGCGCATTATAATCAGATAATCAACAACATTCAGGTTTTCTCTCCGAATATCAATTGCCTCAGCATGTCGAGAGATAACAGCAGGTCTTGACTATAAACTCAACAAAAAAGGAAATACACATCTTTGCTACTACATGGTGTTTGTTGTTATCCACACCATATTAAATCAATAGCTTACATCGAAGTTGAGCATCTCACTGGCTGATAAAGAAAATGAAAAAATACATATATAATACTGGTTTGGAAATATCCATTATAACGGAGGTTTGGGTATTGGAATGTTTCAACTTAAATTAACAGAATTGTATATTAGTATTCAATGGAAAATAAAAACTGATCCATAATATGTTTGTCTGGCAGAAATAATGTCATAAATAACGTAATATATAATTATAGTAACCTTCAAATGCCATACACGCAATAATAGTGTATGCGTACTCTGCTTAAACTCGTGTTGCACATGCGTGAAAAAGGATTAAATTGTATAAATTATGCCTAAAGCAAAAGTATAGTTCTGTGGCCAACCCGACCCTAATTAGTGATATAGTGCTGTGGCCAACCCGACCATAATTACTGATATAGTGCCGTGGCCAACCCGACATTAATTAGTGATATAGTGCTGTGACCAACCCGACCTTAATTAGTGATATAGTGCTGTGGCCAGCCCGACCCTAATTACCGATATAGTGATGGCCAATCCGACCCTAATTAGTGGCATAGTGCTGTGGCCAACCCGACCATAATTAGTGATATAGTGCTGTGGCCAGCCCGACCCTAGTTAGTTTGTTTGTTTGTTTATTGGTGTTTAACGGCCTATCAACAGCTAAGGTCATGTAAGGCCGGGCAAACGGGTTCAATCCCGTTTTAACCTGCTGCATTGGGGGGAAAATTCCAAAATCAGAACAGAATATTTACATCGAGAAACAATATATTCAGCCCTGAAATTAGAATAACCTGACCTGGTGGCAGGTCCATACCACACCAAAGTCACTTGGCCTCTTCCACTAAAATAGATTACGAATAATCGTAATACTCACATAACCAGATTCAACTGTCACATACAAAATGCCAAAGACGTATGTGAGGGCCAAACCAGGTCTCCAGTCGGGATTCCGGTAAGGATGAACCCCGATCGTTAAATTACCCATCGCGTGCTCCCACATGCCACCCACCCTTAATTAGTGATATAGTGCTGTGGCCATCCCGACCCTAAATACTGATATAGTGCTGTGGCCAGCCCGACCCTAATTAGTCATATAGTGCTGTGGCCAATCCGACCCTAATTACTGATATAGTGATGTGGCCAACCCGACCCTAATTAGTGATATAGTGCTGTGGCCAGCCCGACCCTAATTACTGATATAGTGCTGTGGCTAACCCGACCCTAATTACTGATATAGTGCTGTGGCCAGCCCGACCATAATTACTGATATAGTGATGTGGCCGGCCAGCCCTACCCAAATTACTGATATAGTGATGTGGCCAGCCCGACCCTAATTAGTGGTGCTGTGGCCAACCCGACCCTAATTAGTGATATAGTGCTGAGGCCAACCCGACCCTAATTAGTGATATAGTGCTGTGGCCAGCCCGACCTAAATTAGTGATATAGTGCTGTGGCCAACCCGACCATAATTAGTGATATAGTGCTGTGGCCAACCCGACCCTAATTACTGATATAGTGATGTGACCAACCCGACCCTAATTAGTGATATAGTGCTGTAGCAAACCCGACCCTAATTAGTGATATAGTGCTGTGGCCAGCCCGACCCTAATTGCTGATATAATGATGTGACCAACCCGACCATAATTAGTGATATAGTGCTGTGGCGAGACCGACCTTAATTACCGATATAGTGATGGCCAATCCGACCCTAATTAGTGATATAGTGCTGTGGCCAACCCGACCATAATTAGTGATATAGTGCTGTGGCCAACCCGACCCTAATTGCTGATATAGTGATGTGACCAGCCCGACCCTAATTAGGGATATAGTGCTGTGGCCAACCCGACCCTAATTAGTGATATAGTGCTGTGGCCAACCCGACCCTAATTAGTGATATAGTGCTGAGGCTAACCCGACCCTAATTAGTGATATAGTGCTGTGGCCAGCCCGACCCTAATTATTGATATAGTGCTGTGGCCAACCCGACCATAATTATTGATATAGTGCTGTGGCCAACCCGACCCTAATTACTGATATAGTGATGTGACCAACCCGACCCTAATTAGTGATATAGTGCTGTGGCAAACCCGATCCTAATTAGTGATATAGTGCTGTGGCCAGCCCGACCCTAATTGCTGATATAGTGATGTGACCAACCCGACCCTAATTAGTGATATAGTGCTGTGGCAAACCCGACCCTAATTAGTGATATAGTGCTGTGGCCAGCCCGACCCTAACTAGATTTGTCAGTAAGATGAGGCTTACAGAATACCCCCGCGTGGGCTCATGTGCCCCGAAATATGTAAGGAAATAGAAATTATAACATATTTCTCTGATGTTAAGCTTTGTAAAGAGACTAAGTATTTGACTTTGACGTTGGGATCAGCGGGAGTTGGACGGTCGTGGATTTGGCGCAGCATGGTAGTAGAGCCTTACAGGAATGCATGTGTGAAATATTAAGCATTTTAGATGAAGTAAATAGAAGTTATAACATAGTTGTCTGATGTTAAATTGTGTAAAGAGACTAAGCATTTGACCTTGCCCTTGGGATCAGCGGCGGTTTGACGGTCGTGGATTTGGCGCAGCATGGTAGTAGAGCCTTACAGGAATGCATGTATGAAATATTAAGCATTTTAGATGAAGGAAATAGAAGTTACAACATATTTATCTGATGTTAAGTTTTGTAAAGAGATTAAGTATTTGACCTTGACCTTGGGATCACCGGTGGTTGGACGGTCGTGGATTTGGCACAGCTTGCCAGTAGAGCCTTACAGGAATGCTTGTGTGAAATATTAAGCATTTTAGATGAAGGAAATAGAAGTTATAACATATTTCTCTGATGTTAAGTTAAGTGACAGACGCACGCACGCCCGGACGGACGCACGCACGGACGGACAACCCGACTCCAGTATACCCCCCCCCCTCCCCCACACCACGTTGCAGGGGGTGTAATTAGTGACATAGTGCTGTGGCCAACCTGACCCTAATTACTGATATAGTGATGTGGCCAGCCCGACCCTAATTACTGATATAGTGATGTGGCCAGCCCGACCCTAATTAGTGGTGCTGTGGCCAACCCGACCCTAATTAGTGATATAGTGCTGAGGCCAACCCGACCCTAATTAGTGATATAGTGCTGTGGCCAGCCCGACCTAAATTAGTGATATAGTGCTGTGGCCAACCCGACCATAATTAGTGATATAGTGCTCTGGCCAACCCGACCCTAATTACTGATATAGTGATGTGACCAACCCGACCCTAATTAGTGATATAGTGCTGTAGCAAACCCGACCCTAATTAGTGATATAGTGCTGTGGCCAGCCCGACCCTAATTGCTGATATAGTGATGTGACCAACCCGACCATAATTAGTGATATAGTGCTGAGGCCAGACCGACCTTAATTACCGATATAGTGATGGCCAATCCGACCCTAATTAGTGGGATAGTGCTGTGGCTAACCCGACCCTAATTACTGATATAGTGCTGTGGCCAGCCCGACCATAATTACTGATATAGTGATGTGACCAGCCCGACCCTAATTAGGGATATAGTGCTGTGGCAAACCCGACCCTAATTAGTGATATAGTGCTGTGGCCAACCCGACCCTAATTAGTGATATAGTGCTGAGGCTAACCCGACCCTAATTAGTGATATAGTGCTGTGGCCAGCCCGACCCTAATTATTGATATAGTGCTGTGGCCAACCCGACCATAATTAGTGACATAGTGCTGTGGCCAACCCGACCCTAATTACTGATATAGTGATGTGACCAACCCGATCCTAATTAGTGATATAGTGCTGTGGCCAGCCCGACCCTAATTGCTGATATAGTGATGTGACCAACCCGACCCTAATTAGTGATATAGTGCTGTGGCAAACCCGACCCTAATTAGTGATATAGTGCTGTGGCCAGCCCGACCCTAACTAGATTTGTCAGTAAGATGAGGCTTACAGAATACCCCCGTGTGGGCTCATGTGCCCCGAAATATGTAAGGAAATAGAAATTATAACATATTAAGCTGACCCTAATTACTGATATAGTGATGTGGCCAGCCCGACCCTAATTACTGATATAGTACTGTGGCCAGCCGTACCATAATTACTGATATAGTAAAATAGCCAGCCCGACCCTAATTACTGATATAGTGTTGTGGCCAACCAGACCCTAATTACTGATATAGTGCTATGGCCAGCCCGACCCTAATTACTGATATACTGTTGTGGCCAGCCCGACCCTAATTACTTATATAGTAATGTAGCCAGCCCGACCCTAATTACTGATATAGTGCTGTGGCCAACCCGACCCTAATTAGTGATATAGTGCTGTGGCCAGCCCGACCCTAATTACTGATATAGTGCTGTGGCCAACCCGACCCTAATTAGTGATATAGTGATGTGGCCAACCCGACCCTAATTAGTGATATAGTGCTGTGGCCAGCCCGACCCTAATTATTGTTTGTTTGTTTGTTGGGGTTTAACGGCCTATCAACAGCTAAGGTCATTTAAGGCCGGGTCAATGTGCTTAGTACCAAATCCCATATATGACCTGTACAAGTACATGTACATTTTCAAGTACATATACAAATGGGGGGAAAATCCCAAAATCAGAACTGAATATTTACAATAGCAAAACTATATATTCAGCCCTGAAATCAGAATAATCCCGATCTGATGACAGGTCCTCGCCACACCAGAATCATTTGGCCCCTCCCAAAAGCAGTAGGATCAGTAATAATCGTATTACTTTTATAATGGGCAATAACCCAACTCAACTCCCAGGTAACAAAAGAGCCAAAAGATAAAAACGTACCTGAGGGCCAAACCAGGCAAATCGTGATTCCTATAAGGAGGAACCCCCACCGTTAATGTACGCAGTCTCGTTCGCCCTACCACCACCCACCCCCTAATCAGTGATATAGTGCTATGGCCAACCCGACCCTAATTACTGATATAGTGCTGTGGCCAACCCGACCCTAATTAGTGATATAATGATGTGGCCAACCCGACCCTAATTACCGATATAGTTCTGTGGCCAATCCGATCCTAATTGGTGAAATAGTGCTGTGGCCAGCCCGACCCTAATTACTGATATAGTGCTGTGACCAACCCGACCCTAATTAGTGATATAGTGCTGTGGCCAACCAGACCCTAATTAGTGATATAGTGCTGTGGCCAATCCGACCCTAATTAGTGATATAGTGCTGTGGCCAGCCCGACTCTAATTAGTGATATAGTGCTGTGGCCAGCCCGACCCTAATTAGTGATATAGATATGTGGCCAACCCGACCCTAACTAGTGATATAATGATGTGGGGTCAAACCAGGCAAATCGTGATTCCTATAAGGAGGAACCACCACCGTTAATGTACGCAGTCTCGTTCACCCGACCACCACCCACCCCCTAATCAGAGATATAGTGCTATGGCCAACCCGACCCTAATTACTGATATACTGCTGTGGCAAATCCGACCCTAATTAGTGATATAGTGCTGTGGCCAACCCGACCATAATTAGTGATATAGTGCTGTGGCCAACCCGACCCTCATTACTGATATAGTGATGTGACCAACCCGACCCTAATTAGTGATATAGTGCTGTGGCAAACCCGATCCTAATTAGTGATATAGTGCTGTGGCCAGCCCGACCCTAATTGCTGATATAGTGATGTGACCAACCCGACCCTAATTAGTGATATAGTGCTGTGGCCAGCCCGACCCTAATTAGTGATATAGATCTGTGGCCAACCCGACCCTAACTAGTGATATAATGATGTGGCCAGCCCGACCCTAATTACTGATATAGTGATGTTGCCAATCCTACCCTAATTAGTGATATAGTGGTGTGGCCAACCCGACCCTAATTA
This sequence comes from Conchocele bisecta, assembly GCA_029237695.1. NCBI lineage: Eukaryota > Metazoa > Mollusca > Bivalvia > Lucinida > Thyasiridae > Conchocele > Conchocele bisecta. The sequence goes on from CM055270.1 coordinate 8,850,031, forward strand.
GTGATATAGTGATGTGGCCAGCTGTGAACCCCATTGTATATATAAGTTACTATATTAAGTTAATTTATGAGAATTGGTTGTTGCTTAGATTTTAGGGTTGGTATTGGCTCGGTGACCTACCATACCCGTGGATCACTCCAATATATGGTTTGTTGCATTCCTGGGTTGTACCAGTACTAACCCGGGTCAGTGGGTAGAACTAACCTATATTGACGTGTGATTATTCGGTAACGTCATGTGGGGTTGTATTGAATATTCGCTGTAACCTGGATATGCGCAACCAGTCCATGCAGGATACGGCAATCGGTTAGCATTTGCCACTGGGTCTCGGATAGGCGTTGAAAATGACTGATGACGCAGATTATTTGAGTAACCATGGTAACTACAGAACTAATCGATGCGTAGATGTATCGTATTTCCGAACCCAATTGTTGGTTGCACAAATATTGAAAAAGTAGCGCTGCGAACGCTAGTTTTATTTTTGGCAACCGATGGTTTATTTAATTTTATTCAAATGAATTCAATCAGTGACAAGAATGGAAACTCATTTATATAATTAGTATAGTAATAGTATATGTACGTACGATATAATTTCACAATTACACAGCGTTATGTTGTGTTTCTCTAAGCATGCTAAGTGTGCTTCCTGGTACATTTACTGTAGTACCGTAGTAAACAAAATTCACAACAAAAGCATCTTCCCTGTAGAATAAAGCATCAACAGTTGTACATTACATGTTGATACAATAACACGGTGTTATGTACAGCATATAAAGCTAAACACGACACAACATATTGAATATATCATATCCATGAACATCAGAGGAGAATGTGACATCGAGTTCATGTGTTTTAAAAATAATGTGCTATTTTTAGATGGCGGTCATTTTGGATTAAGCGAGGATTCATTTTACCAAATCTGAAAATGCTTCACCCAAGGATCTTAACTTACTATGAAGTCTTTGGCCAGCATCGGCCATGTGGTTCCGGAGAAAAAGACGTTCAAAATCTCGAATATATTGACCTTTTGGCGGCCATCATGGATGACATAATTATCCGATTCCGACAAATATTGTACCAGAGCAATCGCCTCATCGATACCTTCAATTTGATATATGACATGAGCATATTCGGTCAAAAATAAATTTGACCCCAATTTGACCCCACGGGCCACGCCTATTTTTGACTCCAGGGTCACCATTTTCATAACTTTGAAAGAGCATTGTACATCGATCATTCCTACCAAGTTTCGTCGAAATCCGGCCAGCGGTTCAGAAGACCTTTTAAGAATTTGTGCTATTTTTAGACGGTGGCCATCTTGGATTAGTGATGACCTCCATTTTTAACAAATCTGAAAAGGCTTCACCCATGGACCATAACTTTTAAGTTTGGCTACCATGGGCCAAGCGGTTCATGTGAAGAAGAATTTTGAAATCTCTAATAAAATAACAACCTTTTGACCTTTCGGCGGCCATCTTGGATGACCTAAACATCCGATTTCGACAAAATATGCACCAGAGTGATCGCCTCGTTGATACCTTCAATTTGATATATGACATGACCATATTCGGTCAAAAATAAAATTTGACCCCAATTTGACCCCATGGGCCACGCCCATTTTTGACCTCGGGGTCACCATTTTAACAACTTTGAAAAAGCATTGTACATCGATCATTCCTACAAAGTTTTGTCGAAATCCGGTAGGCGGTTCTTGAGAAGAAGATTTTTTAAGAATTTGTGCTATTGTTAGACGGCGGCCATCTTGGATTACGTAATGACGTTATTTTAACAATTTTGTAATCCCCCTACCTAAGGATCATGATTATGTAGTTTGGTGACTATATGCCCAATGGTTACCGAGGAGAAGACGTTTGAAAATGTTCACGGACGATGGACGACGACGACGACGGACACATTGCGGTAACAATAGCTCAACGTGACGAGCTTCGCTCAGGTGAGCTAAAAACATTAAACAGTTTTGCCTTACCTTGGGCAGTCGGTCGTGGGTCGTATTGCACAACAAAGCACTATCCATACGCATTGTGGCCAAATATTATAAAAATCGGTGAAGCGATTCACGAGTTAATGAAAATTGGCAGGTTTTGTTTGTTTGTTTATTAGTGTTTAACGGCCTATCAACAGCTAAGGTCATGTAAGGCCGGGCAAACGGGTTCGATCCCATTTTAACCTGCTGCATTGGGGGGGAAATCCCAAAATCAGAACGGAATATTTACATCGAGAACAAATATATTCAGCCCTGAAATTAGAATAACCAGACCTGGTGCCAGGTCCATACCACACCAAGTCACTTGGCCCCTTCCCCTAAAATAGGATTACGAATATCAATTGGCAGGTGTTACTAACGTACGTACATACGCACATAGACTAACGCTATATCCCCTATTGACTATCGGCGAGCGGGTAATAAAATAGCCGACCTTACTGGGTATATTCTGGACAGTTGCGCGCACCACAACTATTATTCAGATTGATATCAAGCTTGCACATGGCTATCACGGAATTTCAACTAAGTATGATAGTGGGGTGATATCAAGTAAAGGTCTGATTAATGTAACACGTTTTCAACCAGCTGTTCGTATTTCCATCCGTCCATTCATTTCTCCATCCATCCGTCTGCACCCGTTTATGTCCACTCATCCGTATGTCTTTCTATCCTTCAGTTCATTCTGGAGATAAGCCCGTGGCAGTACTGTTCGTACTTTGATTCACACATTTGGTTATCACATTAATTTTGCAGTTTATTTTCTAAATGAATAAATGTATGCTTACCAGATGTTGACTTACAACACATTTAAAAATAAATGGAATTATGTATCGTTATAGGGTGAAACATTGCTTACATACCTACATTACAGTGGTACCTCTCTAAATCGGACACCCCGGGGGAATCCCAGGGTGTCTGGTTTATAGAAGTATCACTGTATGAATCATTATTATATTCGCGAGAGGCACCTGATGCCTATTTGAATTGATAACCACGAGATCGATAGATATAGCGTAACCCAGACAGATAAAAAATAATGATATTCTATATTTGCCCCATTTTTATCTCGGAAACCGCTTACAATGTAGCTCACTGATGCAGTATTATGGTGTGATTCACGAGAAACTGTAATTGTGTTGAGTCTGATGCAAAATTACAATCGGTTTACCATAAAGTTAGTATTTAAACAAGCATTAATGAACGTCTATGCGCGTCAAGGAATGATATACATTCGTGTACTTATAAGTAGTATAACAATTGTGTACCCAAACTAAGCTGATATGAGAAAATGTATTGTCAATAAGCGTAATTGAGAAATAATTTGTACACACCCCATTCCACTCGGAACGCCACCTGACGCCACCCTGGCCAAGTTTGTGACCTTGACAGGTTATATGCATAAGCAGTTATTGGTTTGAAATTCCGATGAGTTTTATAGCCTTGCCTAATATTCTCTATAAATTCTACTGGTCCATGGTAAAATTGGCTGTTTATTTTCTGCATTTCTAACATACATATTGGTTTAAACCATAAACATCACGCTCGGTCGCGCAATAACAGTCGTTTCAAATGAATACTACAATTGTTCTGTTTTATTCGTATGTTTCAGATGAATCTGGTAAGACTGACGAGTTCGATGGCTTGTATTTATCAGACGATATACTAAAAGGTGAACGGATCGCCATAAGATAGCCCCGAACAGCTTCACGGACACGACACATGAACAACTAGAACGAGTTGGAGACATTACTAGTATCTGCTATATTTGGGGGGAAAATAGCATTAGGCTGGTACCCATCCAGAAACGGAATGTACGACAAAACTGTAAACTGGACATGTAATTGATTGTGATCATTATTATGTAGGCATCATTAATACGAGTGAACTGCTGCTACCCAAGAAAAAAAGAGGTGGTTGGCAGGCATCACATCAAACTCACCTAAATAATAATAAGTTAGATATTTTCACAGCTCAGCGATTATGTAAACTTTCGAGATTTGAACTTAATGGCTAATTTCGACAAAATTGCTCTCTCAAACCTTTGAACGAAGTGAGCTTCTATAAAGGGAAATAAATATAAACAAAGAGAAGATCAAATTTAAAAAAACACACAATGGGAAACCAACATTCAGACAAGAAAACTCAAAGTGGTGAAGACACACCTGATGAACAGAAGTCCGGATGTTGCGAAATTCCTAAGAAGAAAGGGAAAGAGAGGAGCACAAAGGGTGGCAGATCGAGCCAAAATGAAGACAATGATTACAGTCCTACAGAGGCATACCCGTTCGATGACCAATCAGTCGCTGACAAACGTACATCTGACACAGTGGACTTAGATCCCTTTGAAATAGTTGAAACTGAAGACATCGATTACTCACCAGGTGTCAGTTCTAGTGATGTGATTGTATCAACTAGTGAAGGCAAGTTCAAAATATCTAAAGAAAGTGAAAATATCGTGAAAATCACAGAAAGGCAAGATTCTGGTGGAAGGCAGAAAATTGCATTAGAGGATTATTTTCCTCGTCATTCCACGGAAATAATAGAGGAAATAAACGTTGGTACAGAGTTACAAGACGAAGGTAGACAAGAGATACAGTTGGAAAATTACTTTCCAAGACATTCGCGTGAAATTGTAGATGCAGAAATTGATTTGGAAAGTAAACATAATAATACATGGGACATGGCTGCATCAAACTTATTCGCTAATGCACAGATACAGAATGAAAAACGCGAATGTAAAACAAATAAAGCTGGAAAAGATAAAACTAAAAAGGACAAACGGGCTAAGGTGGATGTTGTGGTTGGTGATCAGGCTAGGTACTATATGTCCCCTGATCAAACCCAAGCACAAGCGTTGGTGGAAACTAAACAGGTAGAGGAGAAGCCCGACACAAAGGATAACACAGAAACATGTGAAATAAAGTCAAGTGCACAAGAAACAGTGCATATGACTGACAAATCCGAACAGTTCACTGAACAAAATGATCATCTATGCACTTCAGGAAGGTTAGTAGCCAATTCAGGTTGTGATATTGACAATAACAAATTAGCAACTGACATTAAGTGCAATAACGTTGAACCAGTGCATAATGACACTATGTCTACATCTGACGGAAAATATGAACATGTGTATGACTCAATAGATCCTGCATACAGGTTATACGATACCATAAACAAAAATAAATCTGACACCACAGACGAGAACAAACATACAGTGTATGAAAACATGCAAGCATTAAAGGAGACGACTCCACATCAATTTGGTGATTCTACGGGTGACGATAGTTTGTACAATATAAGTTCTCTTGATACAACAAATCAAACCGAAACTGTGTTTGAGGAATCGCTTGAGGATATTTCCTTATCACGCGAAATGATTGTTAGAGACAATATTGAAATCAAACCAACTGGATCAAATATGGCAAACATTGATCAGGAATATAAGTCACCTTCTGACAACGAGAACAATCAAATGTCGACTAAAACGGGTTCAAAAGAAAGCGTTTCGACATCAAGCACGAACATGACAAAAGAAAGCGAGACCCGTGGAGGAACCACTGAGAATGAGGCGAACACTAATCTAGAAACCGTAGCCTCAGTAGAAGAAGAGGTAACACCAAAGTGCCAGTCACGTGACGAGGAAAACGTACCACCGCCTACTCCTTCAATAATGGATATTCTTGAAGAGGAGGAGAATGAAGAAGAACAAGAAGGACACAACATAGGTGGAAAGAAAGTCAGTGAAGGTGTTGAACAATTCGGGGATATAGTATGCAAAAGACTTTCGCAATTACTGGAAGAAAAGTGTTTTGAGAATATGGGTGCATGTGAAATCATTAACGATAGTAACGAGTGCAGTTTTAGTATGGCTGCTCAACTACAAGAAGGCTTTAGTGCATTTGTTGAAAACATAGATGCAACTTCAACAGGGGTTTTGAAACCAAGATCAGCAAATAAAGATATTGCAGATTCAGAAACTTCTCAAGAAAATGAGAAAAACGGTACTGAAGCCTGTAGCAGTAATAGTGAAATACAGAATCACACTGAAACCTCTGCGACGTTGACTACTGATCAAAACCTTGGTGTACCTAGTAGGTCAAATTCTTCTGAAACCCTTAAACGAATTTCGGGGGAGTCAGTATCATACGATACAGTTGAACGAGGTGAATCTTCTGATGACGATGGGCTGCCTGATTATTTCCAGCCGGAGGAGACGAAACCAAAACGAGATTCAGAAATACTTGGTGAAGTGCTGGATGTGTACACAAATGCTACGACAGTAGCCTCTGTTACTGGAGAAAAGGTAAGCGAACTGGTAAAGGAGTACACTATTGAAACTACAGACTTAAGTGAGAAGGCAATGAATCTACAACTACGACGTTCAACTGAACAGCTACTTAGCAACCAACAGACATCTGCCGAGCTAGACGAATTACAAGATATTACACCAACAGCCGAGGCAAAGACACAGCTCGCAGCGTTAACAGAACTAGCAAAAGTGGACGATGGCACGCCTGTTCAATACGAAGGCCGTCATTCAATCCCTTGTACTGAAAGTGACCTTGATATTTCGGAGCAACGGGACGACATGAGCACCGACAGTATGCTAGCGGATGACGAAGCGGAGGAAACGATGGAAATACTATTCACCAAGACGTATACCGAACCAGTACAGGGTGCAGAGGTTTTTCTCAGCTGTACAGTTGTAAATAGTGCATATAAGAATGAACAAAGAGGGGCTGAACAATGGCTATCCGATGACGCGCTGGAATACCTAGAGGCCAATGCATCGGATATTATGTCTACGGCTTTCATGAAGGCGAAGAAAGAGATGAAGGACATACAGACGTGTCTACAAAGCCTGCGTAAACAAATGGAGCATTTTCACACTGATGTAAACGATGTTACAGTCCCAGATACAGCAATGAACTCGCTTTCGCCAGATTACATGGGTCTGTCCAGAAAAGCTGTAACGGATTAACTCTTTCCCCTATAATGGTCATTGGTACTTAACGTCATGGACATTTTCTTCCATGCTAAGGTTAGACTATATCATTAGTAGTACGGTGTACATTTCTATCATTACGATGATGGCTGATAATTTCGTCGTCTGTTGTGTTGCTATATTTTCAATATTTTGCACCAAAACTTGTTTTGACAGCACATGAAATCGTCTCATTCAAGTTTATTTGTTTGTTTGTTTATTGGTGTTTAACGGCCTATCAACAACTAAGGTCATGTAAGGGAAAACGGGTTCGATCCCTGCTGCATTGGGATGAAAATCCCAAAATCAGAACGGAATATAATATATTCAGCACTGAAATTAGAATAACCTGACCTGGTGCCAGGTCCATACCACACCAAAGTCACTAGGCCCCTTCCCGTAAAATATGATTACGAATAATCGTAATACTCACATAAGGGGTATAACCAGATTCAACTGTCACATACAAAATGCCAAAGACGTATGTGAGTACCAAACCAGGTCTCCAGTCGGAATTCCGGTAAGGATGAACCCGATCATTAAATTACCCATCGCGTGCTCCCACCTGCCACGATTTACATGTGCTGTCAAAACATGTATCGATATGAAATAATACAAACGTGAAGTAGCAAACGAAAATAACAGATGGTTACAAGATGGTTCATTTTGGATGTCAGCGTTTATTGAATAGAGAATCTATGCAGTTTGACATCTGTAACGGGCATACAAACACTAAATATGCCATTAGTTAATTTTCTAATGATGGTAACCAATGCTGATCAGGTCATAAACCACACCTAAAACAGATTTATGTCACGGAAGCTTGGTTTATACCGTTTGTATATAGATCAGAAACCAATTTCATTGCGTGAATTGTAAATTTCCTGCAAGAAAGACAGCCATGGTACAAGAACCAGTTGTATGAACATGTATGAATGTGATGTGAACTATTAAATAACAGTATAGAATATGTGCCAATCATCTTTAAACGGTTTCTTAAACTTATTTTATTAGTTGTACATAAAATGGGCGTTCGCATTGTAATAATATTGTAATTTAAATCAAAATAGACTAGACTACCGTAAGTATAATAAATATGCAAATGAGACCATATATGAAATATGGAAGGTGATCAGTAAAGGTACAACATATAATCCAATGCACATTGTTTTAAAGTCACTCTTTTTATTAAATTTTCACCACATGGTCTTTATCAAAATAGTGTTAAACTGTATTGGCAGTTCTACGGGACGTCCGTATTGTAACAGTAAACCGGTATCAGGTGTCATAAGATGAGTTTAACGTAGGATCGAGGGATCATGATACGCAAGTTGTGTATCGTGCTTTCGCGGTTTGACGTATGGTCTACATGGTCTAGGCTCGCGCGACGTCATGACATCCGGCTCATAACATCCGGTTTACTGCTACAATATGGACGTCACATAGGACTGCCAATACAGTTTCACTATTTTGATAAAGACCACATGGTCGAAAATTTAATAAAAAGAGTGACTTTACAATGTGTATTAAATGTGCTTCCCTTCGGAGGTATTGGAAATTACTATAATGCAATGTTTTGCAATAAATAGAATGCAACAGTTGTTTGTTTGTTTGTTTATTGGTGTTTAATGGCCTATCAACAGCTGAGGTCATGTAAGGCCAGGCAAACAGGTTCGATCCCGTTTTAACTTGCTGCATTGGGGCAAAAATCCCAAATCAGAACAGAATATTTACATCGAAAAAAATATATATTCAGCCATGAAATTAGAATAACCCGACCTGATGCCAGGTCCATACCACACCAGTCACTTGGCCCCTTCCTGAAATAGGATTACGAATAATCGTAATACTCACATAAGGGGTATAACCAGATTCAACTGTCACATACAAAATGCCAAAGACGTATGTGAGGGCCAAACCATGTCTCCATTCGGAATTCTGGTAAGGATGAACACCGATCGTTAAATTACCCATAGCATACTCCCACCTGCCACCCACTGCAACAGTTGTGTTGATTTAATATATTCATTAAACTCGTTGACTGACTTCATAAGAAATTCGAGACAACAGTTTCTTATGAATTCAGTAAACGTCTTTAATAAAGGTAATATGAAATCACCACTCATTAAAGAAGCTCTATTGAAATGGTATGTCAGTTGATGAGGCTGAACAATTGTCAATAGTTCAATATTTGATCGACTGGCGTTTAATAATGACGTCATGTGACAAGTGTTTTGGAAGAACCAGCCTACACCTGTGTGTAAGAAATTACATGTTCAATGACTATATTTGGTGAATCTACAATATCTCAGAAGCACAGTCTGATCCGAGTCTACACTTATCTATAATCACAAGTTCGCACAATCACAAATAGACACCAATATCAACAAGAATTCCACCACAGAAGCGGTGTCGCGCCTGTCGATGCATTTGAACGTAAGATGATCATGGGCATGTTCTAAAGTAAGCATCACAGAAAACATTAGAGAAGTACATGCTTTAAACACGAAAAAGGTAAAGGTTGAAGAAACTCTTTGACATAGAAGAATGGCTAAAATGCTTCCACAACCAAGAGAAGACCAAAAAGGTCATGTTCTGTGTTCCAAATGCTCACATGTATCAAGTATACAAATATTGAAGCAATCCATCAAGTAATATTAATGTTACATGATGATGAGGAAACTTGTACAAACTTTCACAACCATGTGAAGATCAAAAAGGGCAAGGTCATGTTGATGGCGGCACGAGCCTGTTCCATATCCTTACATGTATCAAGTGTCCAAATATTCAAGCAATCCACCAAGTAATATTAATGTTATATGGGCCAAACAATGGCTAAGTGTTTCTGCAAAAAATGTGAAGGTACAAAAGGTCGAGGTCAAGTTAATGGGGCATGAGTGTGTTCCAAATGCTTACATGAATCAAGGGTCCAAATATTGAAGCCATCTGTTAAGCAATATTAAAGTTATATCATGATGAAGAAACTTCTACAAACTTTTTAACAAAAAAAATGGCTACATATGTGAAGGTAAAAAGGTCAAGGTCATGTTAATGGTGGAATGAGTGTGTTTCAACTGACACATGTATCAAGTGTCCAAATATTAAAGCAAAGTAACTTCAGCTAATACAAGGTTTATTTAAACTTGATTTGTTTATAAATTTTCATTGTACATGTATGTTAAACACTGATGAAAAGTTAGACGCAAATCCTACTGTAGATGGAAACATATGTTAGATTATTGATTGGAGACATTTAACATCAGTTTAACATCCGTTTAACAACAATGTCGTATACAAATAAGTGACTGGGTAGAAATGGTCTGTACTTGTGTGTGGGAAATTGCGAACTCTGTTTGTCCCCTTTGACAAAATGTTGGGATACTAAAGTATACCAGCCTGACAAGGCGTTGTTTACATGCTTTGTTTATATAAACATTGGTATATAAATAAACATGGAATTCCTGTACATGTAGGTATTTCCCTGTTTATTATGGCGCGTTGCTATAGTCATGATCGATATATTGCGATTGGACAAAACAGTTTCTCATACTGGAGCAGTGGGTAAACTGGCGGCCAACGGTGGCACTTGATTATAATTTTGCACTGCATGCGTTCGATCCTCACTTTGGCCATTATATATATTTTTTTAAATATTGTTTTCGTGTTTTCTTTTTCTTTTTAATGCATCTTTATTACATGTAACAACAATTGACATGGTAATTATGAACCACATGCATCCACGTTTATTTATTTATTTGTTTATTATCTGAAGTGAGAGGTTTATTTTTCTATATGGTGTTCTCCGCCATATTTGCATTTGTAGTGAGTCGAGGTGGACTTTCACAATAACACACGAATGTGCAGAATGCATTTCACAATGATTAGGTTCAAAGTGAAGTGTTTTATAATGTGGTGTAAAAGTAAATGCACGACTGTTTCGGGATGTGTGCGTTACCTCTGGCGCCAAAATAGTAAAAGCGAGAGAAAAATGTATGCCTTTGGCAGGATTCGAACTCACGACCGTCCGATCGCCAAACAGCAGATCTACCCACTAAAGCACTAAACGATGTTACTATTATTAGCAATTCTATCGAATGTTAATGCGTTTGCGCTGGTATACAAATACCATGTCTACAACATATGACGTAAACTATTTAAAAATAGCACGTGTTTACAATAATAACGCGCCAGCTCAAAGCGGTACACCTCTATCCTCTATTCTTATGATAAACCTACCTGTTGATTGATTTGCGTCTTTATCGGCACAGTGATCTTGCATTTGCATTCATATTTTTAACGCCATGACAAAATGGGTCTTATCGAGTGCAACTGGAATGGTCCAATTCAATTTGAGAATTTGCTTGGTCTGATCAGGATATACAATAATTGGCTTATTACATTTGTGTTTGTGTTGTTCCAGCAATTCAATCAGTAAAACATAAATGTATAACAGTAGGGAATAATTCCAAATATTAACCATCAGCACGAGAATGGCAGCTGATCAGGATCTACGCGAGTCATAAAATGAATACAATTATTTCATTCAGTTATTTTACAGTGGAAACCGCTCTAAACAGGACACCATGGGAGGTCATCAGGGTGTCCAGTTTAGAGAGGTTCCATTTATATTCCGGTGTATGTCCACTTGACATGTTTGCGTGTTTTGAGATCATGACAAGACATTATTATCATAATCTGATTTAAAAATGAAAATAGATCCCATCAAATGAAGCACATGTTTTCAGTGATGAGGTGACAGTGGTGTTCTATGTATAAACGGTTTAGCGATTTACAGCTTCACTGTGCGCTTCATTCTTGTTCTTGCATTTCCTCTTTTTATAAGCCTTCAAATCATCACCACCATCATAAATTGTTCTGATTTTATTGTACATAAACGCAAAGAAGAACAATAAATTGTCATAGTCTCCCTTGCATTGTGATTGGATAAAATGTTCATGGTAGTCTCGCAGAAAATAGTAGACTGCTTCCACCGTGGATAAATATGTGTCCGGAATATCAGCCTGGTGCCGCCAAAATCGTGTCTTTCGGGACTTTATTTCTACGCATCTCAAACCTGTAACACATGCACATGTAGTGAGTGACTGGGGTTTAAAGTCGGAGCACAGTCTGCCATATTCATCATCGGGTAATAGGGTTTTATTTGCAATTTTGGGTACATGGTTATTTGTTCATTTTACATTGAAAACTGACACTTCCGATGAAAGAAAGATCCTAATATGCAGTATGGCATCATAAGTAGCAAACTCACTTAGCTTGATACTTTTAACATGATGTCACAAATTCTCTAAGCCAATGAACATGCTCCTGCAATCAGCTGACCTCCATTTCCACTAGGTGATTGACTCGGTTTTTATCCTTATGTTGCATATATTTACAGGCATTTTAAAACAAGAGTGCCGAAGGTCACAATATACGCCCGTCGAGGCAAGGCCAGTCAACAAGGGGAGATAACTAAAGTTCTGTAAATCAATAGGGTTCTTCATCTTGACGTGATAAACATGTATACCAAATTTGATTACGATCCGTCAAGTAGAACTAACTACTAGAGTTATTGCGTGGACAAGAATAATCAGAGAATTAACACAGTGAATACATAATACCGGTACGTCCCGTTCAAAATCAATAGGCTTCTTTGTCTTGCCGTGATAAACATGTATACCAAATTTAATTACAATCGGTGAAGTAGAACTTGAGCTATTGCGTGGACAAGGATCAAAAGCAATAGGCTTCTTCGTCTTGCCGTGATAAATATGTATACCGAATTTGGTTACAATCCGTCAAGTTGAAATCTAATTAATGCGTGGACAATCTGTGCCGAAACCCGCCCACCAGTCTGTCCGCTGCCCACCCGTACACAGGGGAATACATAATACGTCCCGTTTTTTCAAACGGGCGTATAAACATTTCTTTAGAAAGTAATATTCGGACAAATAAACATATATGTATAACCCTAAGATGTTAAATAATGATGTTCATGTGATTATGTGACAAAATTCAAAATATAAATACCTAAGTTTATGTATTCAAAGTTTGCTGTTTCAACATGGGTTCTTATGGAGAAAACCAAAGCACAACAATTCTGCAGTGCATGTAAAGCGATCAATAGGCCAACACCATAAGTTTCGCAATATTTAATATGTTTAACTTTAAAGGATATATTTACCATTTTTTGTAATTTATCTTGAAAGATCAATCTAAAATAGTCACGATTATAATGTAAAAGATGTATTAAACCATATTATCATAAACAAAGTGCAATGGTAGGAAGGAAGTAGCTATCACATTCTAGCAGAAAAAAAGCTAATTACGTATATGTCACAATTATAAAATTGTATGCAATGCCAGTCGAACGTATAAAATATTATAGGTACAAGTGGCAACTGATGAGATCTTGAACAATAGTTGTTAATTAGATCATGTCAATGTGTAATTTCAGACTCAAAAATATAATTTAATATTTACATTGTATTGTTAGACAATTTACATGACTAGAGCAAGTGAGCAGAGGCTCACAAATAGATTCAAGACCCCCGGACGCCGCCTGGACCAACACACAAAAACTTTAACGCAAATATTTAAAGGTCAAATTAACAAATATCACTTATTTTCTTCAAAATGCTCTAAAAACAACAAAAGCAACCATAATAACCGATTTCTGGTTCGTTTGTATTAATAGTGATATTGAGATTTCTCATATCGCACCGTATCTGAGCCAGGCAATGATTTGGTCATCGCTTATCTCTCCTGCTACTGCGACCTACTGGCGCGAGGTGGCGCTGTAAAAATTATCGCTAATACGTAGCAGTAGTACAGCTTCCCCGATTGGAGGATACATGTTTCTTATATAATATCGTTTGGATTTACAGACATCATTTATTTGCTGCATAATTTCATTGTTTTTGTCGGTTAATATATACGTTAATCGTTATTTTTCCATCGCCTAGTTACCAGTATACTTGGATTATTTATACGTTGGTTGCAATCAAAATCGATTAAGTTATATTGGTATTTGTTTAGAAAATGCTGATATAATCTCCGACATTTCGTAAATTGATTCTGCAATGCTTTGCAGATATGCATCACTTCAGCATACTTGTGTTTTGACAACTTTGAGTTGATATGAATTCATTTGATCTGCCAGTGGAGTGCCGTGGCGTAATGGTTAGTGTGTCGGACTACTGATCCAAGGGTCGTGGGTTCGAGCCTGACTAGCGGCGTGCGTTGTGTCCTTGAGCAAGACACTTTATCCACACTGCTCCAGTTCACCCAGCTGTAAATGGGTACCGATAATTCGTAGTTGCTCTGTAAATACGAATTACCGGCTTCTCTCAAAAAGTCTCTACCTCCGTTCATTCTCCCATTCTTGGGAGACGGCATGCAAGGTCCTAGAGCCAGTGCCGCCGTTAAATATAAGCATAAACAAAAATAATTTGATCTGCCATAATCAGTGACACGCGTGTGAAGCTACATTCAAACGGATGCCACCAGATGTCATTAATAGTTTGGCATAGCATAGCAAACAACTTATCGGATGATTTGACTGCAGGCAAATAGGGAAGTGGATTTTGGGATAGGTGTATTCTGAAATCAAGGAAGCCACACCTATTCTCTGCTGATTGGTTGGATCCATTTTTTTCTCATCAGTGACAGACGTGTGAAGCTACGTTCTAACGGTTGCCCGCCGGATGTCAACAATAATGCGGTGTATATTGAATACGCTAGACCACACCTATTCTAAGGTGATTGGTTGAGACCAGTTTGACAGACATGGAAGAATAGATACACTATGCACATCAGGATGCTTTCTACAGGTCGGGTATGGAAGGTGTTCGAGCCAATTCCCACCCTAAAATATAAGCCGAATCGATTTGATATTAAAAAGATGTTTCCAAAAGAAAATTGATGATTTTTTTCCCAATTGGAGTTATGTTGATTAAACATATCTACACTGGTCGCAAAAGCCCTATAAGCCCCATGTTGTGTTTGGCTTATTACAGACTTTCTCAGTCGCAGTGCCTGGGTGGCAGGGACCATTGGTGAGGATCGCTCTGATAAGTACAGCGGATGTTCACACAATCTTCAAACAAAATATAGATATGCCGTAACACCCCCATGGCAATTAGAGTGACTAATTTTCCCTCTGTCATCCCGGGCATTTGGTTGTCCTTAATTGACCCCATGTACAGCATTGTTTCATTGTAACTGGACAATGGCCCACAAGAATGACGTTATGACAGTTTGACCAGTATAGCACCAGATTGTAACCTGACGATGTAAATATAAATATATACAGACTGGTATCCTACAGCTGTTGAAAATTGCATAGTACGTCCATTTTCTCACCCACTGTCGCATTTCAATATGTATTTTGCAACTAGGTCATTCTTATATTTATACATTATAGCTATGGTCCCATATATTTTATATCAGCGCTCAATAAACTGGAGTTCTAAGTAGTGGAACTATTAAGTGCAATAATCGCATTATGCATACATTTCAGAAGTACTACACATACGTCATATACCCACGTGACCACAAAGGGAAATAACTGTGGTAAGCAAAACAAGGGGACGTTAGTCATGCAAAAACTGGCTGTCCGGAACATGAAATCCGTAAAAGAACGGCACATAATGGCCGGATTATTGTGAAATTTGTTTTATTTGATATATAAATGATGTATCATAAGCGTATCGCGAAAACAGAACCTGGTTGTATCTCCTTTAAACAAGAATTAAGCGACGGAAGTGGTGTCGCGCCTGTCGAGGCATTTCACCGTAACATGATCACGGGTATGTGCTAAAGTAAGCATCACAAAAACCGTCAGAGAAGTGCATGTTTAAAATACGAAAAAGGTCAAGGTTGAAGAAACTTTCTTACATAAAAAAATTTCTAAGTGTTTCCGCAAAAATGTAAGGTTGAAGAGGTCAACGTCATGTTAATGGGGGCATTTGTGTGTTCCAAATGCTCACCTCAAGTGTCCAAATATTGAAGCAATCTGTCAAGTAATATTAAAGTTATAGCATGACGAAGAAGCTAGTACTAACTTTTTAACGCCAAAGAAATGGCTAAGTGTTTTCGCAAAAATATGAAGGTAAAAAAAGGTGAAGGTCATGTTAATGGTGGCATGAGTGTGTTCCCAATGCTCATATGTATCAAGTGTCAAAATATTGAAGCAATCTGTCTAAGTAATATTAAAGTTATACCATGATGACGAGGCTTGTACAAACTTTTTGACATTTCAAAACGACGACGCAGATGACGACGACGAAAAAGACTTCTGCTAAAACAGGCGCGACAAAAACTTTAATGCAAATTCATAAGCAATATGACCTTGACCTTGGACATGAAGGCCGCATTAGTATGGTATGGAATGAAAATATGGATGATGATAAGGAAGCATATGAGGTCTGCTGTAAATCCGAAGATACTGATGAAGTATTCTTTAAAAAAATGACGAGAACAAAGTAAAATCAATAATTGTTTCGCCCATTCCAAATCTATAATCATGACAGAACAAAATAAAATTGATTACGAAAAAGTAACCCATTGTTTGATTTGTGAAGAAAAAACAATAAAAGATAAGGTAAGGGATCACTGCCATTTTACAGGAAAATATCGAGGTGCGGCACATAAACACTGTAATCTAAAAATAAGCTGAAAGGATATGATGCTCATCTCAAATGTATGCGTGGAGGATTAAGTTTGGTTTCTAAAAGACATGCAAAAGCAAATAATAAATATATCAATGGTTATGATCCAAATAAAGATCAAAATCATATACATGTAATGTATTACGATGCTAAGAGTCAGCCACTTCCAGATGGAGGATTCAGATGGCTTGAAAAAGGCGAACGTAGAACAAAAAGTAAGGGATATATATGAAGTAGATTTAGAATATCCAAAAGAGTTGCACAAATTACATAATGATTATCCTTTGGCACCAAATTGACTCAAAAAAAATTAAAAAAATGTCTATCTGATTATCAAAATGAATTATTAGGAAATAATGACAGGATAAATTTTGAGAAACTAGTTCCAAATCTTATGAATAAAGAAAAGTATGAAGTTCATTACAAAAATCTTGGGCTCTATCTGTCTCTTGGTATGAAACTTTAAAAAATACATCGAAGATTAGAACTTGATGAGAAACCATGGATGGAGCCATATATCAGATTGAATACAGAATTTAGAAAAAAAGCTAAAACAACATTTGAAAAAGATTTCTATAAATTTATGAATAATTCTGTATATGGCAAGACAATTGAAAATGTACGACAATATGTAGATATAAAACCTATTAGAACTGACGGTACTGAACAGGAAAACATTGGAAAATTAATAGCCAAACCAAATTATAATAATCGTGTTAAAATTTCAGATGAATTATTGCATATGAAGAAGACAAAGGTAAAATTAAATAAGCCAATCTATGTTGGTATGTGTGTTTTAAATTTATCAAAACACTTAATGTATGATTGGCATTATAATACATTGAACTAGAAATGTGGCCCGTCGGGACACGAATGCCCCCGTTGGCAGCCAAAGAAAATAAGGCATATTTGAATGTGGATTTGTTACAGGGTGGCAGAGGACCATTGGAGCAATGCGTGTGTGAAATGTGAAGCAGATCCGAGCAAGGAAACAGAAATTATAAGCCATTTACCCGAGCGTTAAGGCAGAGCTGCCAACCCCATGTCGGTCACATGAGGAACATGGAGAGAAAAGGGGGCTATTTTCCGGAACACCACATATGTTTTCCGGAACACAAATCGGTACTCACTTATATGCATAAATTAACTTTTTTAGAGCCTTGGGGGGAAGTTGGCCCTCGTTTTGGCCACCATGACCAACCGAAAAATCACAATTACACTGCTTGCAAGACGCAAATTCATCACCGCGCTTTGACAGGACCAAATTGGGCCATGTCTCGCTGTAATCATTGATGAACAGATGTGTTCTCCTAACTTCTTTCGATAAAAAATACCCAAATTCGTTGGCTGCACGCTTTGGAGCAGACATTTTATGAATTTACGTGATGAATAAATCAATATCGCTGAGCGCTTGAAACTGCTATTACTACACAACAAGAATCGAAATGGTAAGCGCCTCGGCGAGTATGATTACGGGTAAATAAAAAAATAGGATTTATTGGCAGAATTGTGAAACGAAATTATTATTTCCAGATATTCCCGCGCTGATTTTTTAAAAAATCGTACTTTTTAATTATTTATCCGTACTTCCGTATTTCTAACGTATTTTCCGGAACAAATACGGAAAAATCGTAACAGTTGGCAGCTCTGCGTTAAGGTTTCGAATGCACCAAGTCTGTGACCTTGACCCTGGGCTCGGCGGGGGTGGGACGAATGAGGATTTGTCACAGGGTGGCAGAGGACCATTGGAGCAATGCGTGTGTGAAATGTGAAGCAGATCCGAGCAAGGGAACAGAAATTATAAGCCATTTACCCGAGCGTTAAGGTTTCGACCGCACCAAGTCTGTGACCTTGACCCTGGGCTTAGCGGGGGTGACGATGTGGAATTGTCACAGGGTGGCAGAGGAACCATTGGAGCAATGTGTGTGTGAAATGTGAAGCAGATCCGAGCAAGGAAACAGAAATTATAAGCCATTTACCCCTTTTGTACGCACCAAGTCTGTGACCTTGACCCTGGGCTTAGCGGGGGCGGGACGAATGTGGATTTGTCACAGGGTGGCAGAGGACCATTGGAGCAATGCGTGTGTGAAATGTGAAGCAGATCCGAGCAAGGAAACAGAAATTATAAGGCATTTACCCGAGCGTTAAGGTTTCGAACGCACCAAGTCTGTGACCTTGACCATGGGCTTAGCGGGTGCGGGACGAATGTGGATATGTCACAGGGTGGCAGAGGACCATTGGAGCAATGCGTGTGTGAAATGTGAAGCAGATCCGAGCAAGGAAATTATAAGCCATTTACCCGAGCGTTAGGTTTCGGGATGTACGTACGTTACGTTACGTTACGTTACGTACGTACGGACGCCGGTAACACTATATGCCCCCCTCACCATTCGGTATGGTGATAATTGCTCTATGCTTTATACCGATACTGATAGTTTATTAGTTGATATAAAATGAAAGTTTGTTTGTTTGTTTGTTGGGGTTTAACGGCCTATCAACAGCTAAGGTCATTTAAGGCCGGGTCAATGGGTTTAGTACTAAATCCCATATATTACCTGTACAAGTACATGTACATGTTCAAGTACATGTACAAATGGGGGGAAAATCCCAAAATCAGAACTGAATATTTACAATAACAAAACTATATACAGGCCACTCACTTACTCGAATTCGAAGGGATATAAAAAAATACTTTGAGTTAACCGTAGTTTGACGTATCCGTAGTACGCAACCTGTCGGACAACAAACTATTGTATTGACAGTTAGAACCAAATGATTACTTGCTGATGTAGCCTTGAGTAGTAAATATGATTTATTTTAGCAATTAAATGTACATGGATACATGTTAAATGCTGTTTCTAAGACAAATCATATGTAAACACTTTCGGTTTGTTTACAAATACACATATGCATGTCTGTGTTTAATTAATATATAACCCGGATGTGGCACACGTGACATGTGCATGTAGCGATATGTACATATTCAGTTCACCAATGAAATAAATAATAACAAGAACATAATATTTTATGAATTATTTTAATAAATTATACACGGAAACAACACAAAACAACAAGAAATACTGATTTGTAACACTATTATAAATGATTATTTCTGACCAGCCTTGATTGTACAAACTAATAATGTTTAGAAAATAAAACTCGCCCATTCAATGTTTCGTCCCTATACTGATGCTGTCACATTCGGGAGATATATACACACGATCGAGTGTGAAATATTTCACTCATTTCTAATCGCGCAACTTGTGTTCACTTTAATTAACGTTCGAGTAAAAGCATTTAATGCCAGTCCAATTAAAATAGTTGCCATTTATTGCTCACCACTTAATGATCACCGACGGTCATTTCGTGAGGCCTGTTTAATCAGTGTCAACGCAAACACCTTTAACTACGGTCTCAATACCCGACTTTGATCAGGTAAACTGCAGGTGACAAACTTCTACTTAACTCCGCAAATTGACATTTCGACTCAACGAGTGTGAAATGCAGTAGATTTACGTTTTCGGGACCTAAATATACCTTCGAATAAACGGAAAATTTGAGTTATCGAAATTTGACTTAACCGAACTAAGTTATATGGAAAATAATAGGATTTTAAACGGGACCGTGCTAGTAATTCGACGTAACCGGTGATTTCGACGTAAGCGACTTTGACTAAACGAGCGTAGCCTGTATTCAGCCCCAAAATCAGAATAATCCAGATCTGATGCCAGGTCCTCGCCACACCAGAATCACTTGGCCCCTCCCAAAAACAGTAGGATCAGTAATAATCTTACTACTTTTATAATGGGCAATAACCCAATTCAACTCCCAGGTAACTAAAGAGCCAAAGATAACAAGAGCTGTAGGAGAACAGCATAGCTCGACTACGAGGGTTGTCGATGTACACGTAGCTTGACAAACAAAGGTGGCTGTGGCCTGCATAAAAACCTTAACCAAGGTTGACTAAAAACCTTAACCAAGGGGAAATAACTAACTAATCCAAGGATAAAAGTAGGTCAAGGTCAAATATAGGTCAAGGATTATTGATGTACATCATTAGGAGATGAAGTTGTCCAAGTATGGTTGATGTAGGCCCAGGAGTATTCCATATACAAGCTCGACTATAAACATTAATCAAGTAATTCAAGGTTAAATGTAGATGAAGGTAAAATATAGGTCACAGGTTATTGATGTACATCCCTATGAGAAAAAGTTATCCAAGTATGGTGTCTGTATGCACAATAGTATTCCATCTACAAGCTTGACTAAAAACCTTAACCAAGGTTGACTAAAAACCTTAACCAAGGGGAATTAACTAAGTAATTCAAGGTTAAATGTAGGTCAAGGTCATATATAGGTCAGGGGTTGTTGATGTACATCACTAGGAGATGAAGTTGTCCAAGTATGGTTGGTGTAGGGCCAGGAGTATTCCATCTAGAAGCTTGACTAAAAACCTTAACCAAGGGGAATTAACTAAGTAATTCAAGAGGAAATGTAGGTCAAGGTCAAATATAGATCAGGGGTTATTAATGTACATCACTAGGAGATGAAGTTGTCGAAGTATGGTGGGTGTAGGGCCAGTAGTATTACATATACAAGCTTGACTAAAAACCTTAACCAAGGGGAATTAAGTAAGTAATTCAAGAGGAAATGTAGGTCAAGGTCAAATATAGATCAGGGGTTATGGATGTACATACCTATGAGAAAAGGTTGTGCCAGTATGGTGTCTGTATGCACAATAGTATTCCATGTACAAGCTTGACTAAAAACCTTAACCAAGGTTGACTAAAAACCTTAACCAAGGGGAATTAACTAAGTAATTCAAGAGGAAATGTAGGTCAAGGTCAAACATAGATATCAGGGGTTATTGATGTACATCACTAGGAGATGAAGTTGTCTAAGTATGGTGGGTGTAGGGCCAGTAGTATTACATATACAAGCTTGACTAAAAACCTTAACCAAGGGGAATTAACTAAGTAATTCAAGAGGAAATGTAGGTCAAGGTCAAATATAGATCAGGGATTATTGATGTACATCACTAGATGAAGTTGTCCAAGTATGGTTGATGTAGGCCCAGGAGTATTCAATTCATATCATATTTAGCCTTGTACACGTCATGAATAAGCCGATTAATTGCTAGACTGGAATTTTATCACATTCCGATAGCTTGGTAAACAGTTATTCAGAATTTACGGTAGTCAAAGTGTGTAAAATCCTTAGACCCTGCTGATGGAATAGTTGTATTATTTACTAAATTAACATTGGAACTAAGAAACTAATATGTCATGATGTCAATGGATAGTTAATACAAATTTTGCTATGCTGATCCAGTATGCTGTTGGCGATGTTTGTCTACACTACCAGATGCACAGCATTATCATAAATGTGACGTCCCAAACACGCATGTGATGTGTCATACATCACACAATTTACGTCACTTACTGACGTCAAAAGGTTAAGACATTTTACCTGCACAGACTTTTTTGAACTGTGTTGACTATTCAGGTAATTTTTACTGAATATGGGGATGTTTTAAAATGACATTTAACTTTGTTTGGAAAGCCTTAGGGGCGCAGAATTAGCAGACACCATTGTAAATTCGGAAATGTGGAATCCTTGCAAATTGGGCAAGCAACATAGTAGGTTGCTCTCACAGACACTTCAAACACTTCCAAGTGAGTTGTAACTGCATTGAGATTGTTTCTACTGCATTTTCTTCAGTAGGTTATCAAGTTTATGAACATTATATTTTACATTTTGGGGAATATAAAAGGCCCCATAGGGGTGGGAAAGGGGCCTATATAAGGCCCTTGGAGGCATGGTAGTTTAATCCCTGTGATCTGAATGCGACATAATGCACAGCTCTATACCTTTCAGTCTTTCATCACTGCATATAGTTTTGGTCTGGTTCCACGTACTGTCAACAAACACCACCCGATCTATGGGACCAGTCTACAACAGAAAGTAAGCTTTCCTCAAAAATACAATATGTTGAACAATTCTGCATAAACCAGGAACCCACTTTTCCAACATTTCGGCACAATGCCTTTATCAAGGAATTAATTTCTACTAAATGCTAATTGGCATTCATTTTAGATTTCACAATGTGTATGTTTATTCATAACGTCATGACATTCATTGCATGAGCATCACGATGGCATCATGTGTTAAGATGGCAATAATACAGGAAACAAAAATTAATTTTAAAACAAGAGGGTTGCGAAGTTGACAAGCGACATGTTGGGAATCCTGCACACCCTGATCAGACTGTGCGGGAGCGCATGCTGATCTGGGCCTACACCACATAACAACCACTTCATCCACAGCGAAAAACCACATATTAAATGTTTAGATTCAAGAGCATACTAAGTTGAAGCACATGCAGTGGCCAGCGGCTACATTGGTCGCAGGACACATACATCAACAAATGTTTATGAATCTACATAACAGTATTAAAAACATCTATGGTTATATGTAGCGTTCAATGGCGAATGGGGGCCTATGGTGTAGGCGGTCAGCGCAGACCCTGATCACTCAGCACATTACCGCAGTCCGATATAGGTATACATGTATAGTGGTTGTTTGCAGTGAATGACTGAATGGCAAATAATGCAGAACCACATCAGCCGGCGCATCCGCGCAGTCTGATCAGGCTCTACACCGATTGCACAAGCCATATAACTCCTCACTCCAGCTACACAAAAGTTGTTACTGACATAATGGTAAATAGTGCAGGGCCTGATCAGGCGCTACACTGTTTGCATGATAACCCATATACCCTGCACATACAAAACAGACAACCTACAGGGGCACGTTCTACCAAACTTCACACGACCAAGAAGTTCGTAAGTGCAACCACGTTAATGTTTTGAGACATCTTCATACGAGCATATCCGTCGTACAAAGTCTAGTAAAATCTACGAAAGGCGCAATAAAATAAATATTTGATGGAATTTCATCAAATAATCTTTTTAGGGAGGGTGACATTTTTGTTATTGATGAAAAAGTACTTACATTTAAATATTTTTTAGATTTAATGTGCTTAATAGCCAAAATTTTGTTGGCAGCAAAACGTGGAAAAGACTAGTTATCGGTCAGCATGTATTTGGCCGATACAAAGCTTGTTACCTGAGAAAATACATTTTAACACTCTAACAGAATTTAATTTGGTTAACGACACAGGCAAAACTGCTCAAACTTACCTGTAACCCATTCAATTTGCCATGTATTGTTGAATCCAATCTACTATTCTTAGTCACAGGATCAGTATCCAATTTTAACTTCTTTGCAGGAGAATCAGATTCAGAGACATCATCAGATCTATCAGTTTCATCAGTATGCTTTCTTTTGTCCTTCATCCTTTCTGTCTCATCAACGTCATCTGACTTGCCATTGTGCTTCACCATTTCTAGGTTTGTGTCAGTGCCTGGTCCACCATCGTGTTTGACCTTGTAAAGTTCGGCTAGTTCCTCTAGAGACACAGAGCTCTCCCCTGGGAAAACCAACAACACCTATGAAAATATACAAAAAATACAGTGGAACCTCTATAAACCGGACACCCTTGGAGGTCCACATGGTGTCCATTGTCCTGTTTAGAGAGGTTCCACTGTAATGCAGGTATATCAGCAAGATACTTGTATATCCATAATCCTATAATATTATGTGATATTTTAAATCATGGCCAGACAGTATTATTGGATATAAATTACAGTGAAACACATCAAAATCGAATATACCATTTCTGTGTCTAGATTAAATGGGTCCGACTGCATGTTCACCTTACTTTAAACAAATGAGTTTGCCACTGATGATGCCTAGCTGCAGATCAGGATGTTTCTGTTTTGTCATTTACATACAATGGCCTTATTATTTGTTCAGTTTACTTCTGAAGTGTCAGTTTTCACTGTTAACTGAACAAATAATGGGTTCCAATTTATTGATTAATTGCTGCGAAAATTCCCAATGCCGCTGGTATGTTACAGTTATTATGATTTGAATTTCACCTTGGAAGGATTGTCGTAGTCAGGGATACAGGGGTACGTGTAGATTGTAACGTCGTCGGGACATATTACACAAGCATGAACAGCTGTGCTCTTCCCGTCACACTCTGATGGATGCTTGATAATGTCCACCTTTAGTGGCAGCTGAAAATAGAACTGCTTGATTATTGAACAAAGAGTAACTAGAAAATGTGTTCATAGAACACAGATGCCCCACTTACAGAGTTGTTAGTTAACACTGCACAATTGAAAAATTCCATCACATATAAGCTCAAACAAAAACTTTAACCAAGGGAAATAACAACTTAAATGTGGCAATTGTAGGTCAAAGTCACAAGGAGTCTGTGTATGATGGCTGTATGACTAATAGTATTGAAAATACAAGGTTAAACACAATTTTAACCATGGCAAATATCTATATAAATATTGCAACTGTATGTGAAGGTCACACAAAGATCATTTGATTGACAGTGGGTTGCCGTGTGCATCACTGGCCCATGATAGTGTGCATCACTGGTTCATGATAGTGTGCATCACTGGCCCATGATAGTGTGCATCACTGGTTCATGATAGTGTGCATCACTGGCCCATGATAGTGTGCATCACTGGTTCATGATAGTGTGCATCACTGGCCCATGATAGTGTGCATCACTGGCCCATGATAGTGTGCATCACTGGTTCATGATAGTGTGCATCACTGGTTCATGATAGTGTGCATCACTGGCCCATGATAGTGTGCATCACTGGCCCATGATAGTGTGCATCACTGGCCCATGATAGTGTGCATCACTGGTGCATGATAGTGTGCATCACTGGTGAATGACAGTGTGCAAGCATGATGGCTGCAAACCCAATACTATTGAAGATACAAGCTCAAACAAAAACTTCAACCAAGGGAAATAATTATGCTAATATTGTAATTGTAGGTCAAAGTCACATAAAGGTCATTCGATTCAGTGGGTTTGGTGCACATCACTCGCTCATGAAAAGTGTGACATTAAGGTGGCTGTGGACAAAATACATTTGAAAATACAAGCTCTTTGAAACAAGAATTCCGCCACGGAAGCGGTGTAGCACCTGCCGAGGCATTTGACCATAACGTGATCATGTGCATGTGCTAAAGTAAGCATCACAAAAACTGTCGGAGAAGTGCATGCGTAAAACACGAAAACGTACAAGATTGAAGAAACCTGTTGACATAAATTGATGGTTAAGTGTTTACACAACCATGTGAAGGTCACGGTCATGTTAATGGCAGCTTGAGTGTGTTCCAAATGCTTACATGTATCAAGTGTCCAAATATTGAAGCAATCTATCAAGTAATATTCATGTTATAAGATGATGAAGAAACTTGTACAAACTTTTTGACACAAAAAATGGCCGAGTGTTTCCGCAAAAATATGAAGGTATAAAAGGTCATGGTCATATTAATGGGAGCATTGTAAGTTCCAAATTATCACCTGTATCAAGTGTCCAAATATTGAAGCAATACGTCAAGTAATATTAAAGTTATACCATGATGAAGAAGCTTGTACAAACTTTCTGGCGCAAAACAAAATGGCTGTGTTTGTGCAAAAATGTGTTAATGGCGGCACGAGTGTGTTCTAAATGCTCACATGTATCAAGTGTCCAAATATTGAAGCAATCCGTCAAGTAATATTAAAGTTATACCATGATGACATAGCTTTACAAACTTTCTGACATTTGAAGACGACAGAAAAAGCGGCGACTGTTGTCGCACCTTCTGCTAAAGGGACAAAAACTATATCCAAGGGAAACCACTATGTAAATATTGTAATTGTAGGTCAAGGTCACACAAAGGTCATTTGATTCACAAAGGATTCGGTGCACGTTACTAGCTCATGATAGTTGCAAGTATGGTGACTAGACCTAATACTATTGAAGATACAACCTAAACAAAACACACTTTAACCAAGGGAAATAACTGTAAATACAAGCTCAAACTCAAACTAAACTTTAACCAAGGGAAATAACTGTAAATATGGTAATCGTAGGTCTAGCTCACATAAAGGTCACTTGATTCATTGTGGGTTATGGTGCACATCACTGGCTCATGACACTGTGCAAATATGGTAATACTATTGAAGTAACAATCTCTTTACAAAAACAGTAGCCTTGTGACGGACAAGGGTAACACTAAATGCCCGCCCCAATATCATGGTGGGGTAAAAAATGTTTTACATGGCAACTACATTGCACATGTATATTAATTTAGTTAAATATAATATATTGGCCACAATTTGACAAAAAAAAATGAACTTATTGAAAAGTGAATGTGTTTAACGTTTCAGCAACAGTTGATGTCATATAGAGGCAGGACCAACAGATGTTAGGCTTATTCAATTTCTTAACAGAAGCAACATTGGCATTGTGTACAGTCATTGTGATTATGTCAGGTTGTCCAAGCACATTAGAAGTATCAGCTCAAGAGAACACAATGCTCAGATAACAGAAACAGAACATTACCTGACATAGTTTCCTCTAGTATAAGTACTAGTATACTAGAAGACACTGCCAAGCAATTTTACTTACATCATATGTGCTAACCATTACATTTTTTCATCTTGATTTTAGTGTTGTTAGAAATTACGGAAGATAGGAGGACCATCATGCTGTCCGCCACACAAAACTATCTGCATGTACCTACTTTGACTTTGGGTACTCTGTCTCCTATTTCCGCCACAGGAACATAACAGGTATAGCAATAGTATTTCCGTGACTTCCCACACTTTGGACATTTACTTCGACCAGCAATGTCATTGAGGAATTCTGACGAGTCGATTTGCAGATCCGGAAATGGATGTTCCTCCATGGCAAGATGTTAGCTGCGAAACCAAGAAGATTGGTAAGTGCACTAGGATTAGAAATTCACTCTCAATGGATATTTAGACAGAGAAAGTGTCTATCTCTGTCTAAATACTCATTGAGAGTGAACTCACAATCTCACAACTGTCTAGTTGTAGACAGCCTAGGTTCTATCACACCCGCCAGAGCTGAGGATATAATTTTCACAGACAATTTTAATACTTCTGAATAAATTTGCATATTGGGCTAAACCCTTAGCTTGCTTGGTGGGACTAACTTAAATAATAGTTACCAAGGAGAACAAAAAGTAGAAGAAGGGAGCTGAGTGTCCTTTCTGTGAAAACACAACAGACATCCAGGATATATTAACTTATAACTCAAATTATGACACTTAATATTCAATATGCCAGCAAGTATATGTCCATGTACTTAGCTTGAACATATTATGAACAAACATTTCAACGGCTTCTCAACTGCGGTAACCTTCTTCATGGGATTTGTAAAAAAAATGTGGTGACAATTATTGTCTCTAAAGGAAAGCCCTAGTGTCCATATATTTTTCACTGACAATCTTCAAGTAATTAAAACAAGAGGGCCATGATGGCCCTAATTCGCTCACCTGACTCCATGAACACCAGCGGAGAATGTGACATTGAATTCAATGTGTTTTAAAAAAAAATGTGCTATTTTTAGATGGCGGTCATCTTGGATTAAGCGACGACTCATTTTACCAAATCTGAAAATGCTTCACCCAAGGATCTTAACTTACTATGAAGTTATGCCCAGCATCGGCCATGTGGTTCCTGAGAAAAAGACGTTCAAAATCTCGAATAAATGGACCTTTTGGAGGCCATCATGGATGACATAATCATCTGATTCCGACAAATATTGCACCAGAGCAATCGCCTCATCAATACCTTCAATGTGATATATGACATGAGCATATTTGGTCAAAAATAAAATTTGACCCCACGGGCCACGCCCATTTTTTAACCCCGGGGTCACCATTTTAACACCTTTGAAAGAGCATTCTATGTCGATCATTCCTACCAAGTTTCGTCGAAATCCGGCTGGCGGTTCATGAGAAGAATTGTTTTTAAGAATTTGTGCTATTTTTAGACAGCGGCCATCTTGGATTAGCGACGCCCTCCATTTTAACAAATCTGAAAAGGCTTCACCCATGGACCATAACTGTGAAGTTTGGCCACCATGGGCCAAGCGGTTTGTGTCAAAAAGAATTTTGAAATCTCTAATAAAAGAACAACCTTTTGACCTTTTGTCGGCCATCTTGGATGACATGACCATCCATTTAAATGTTAGATAAACACCTTGACATGGTACAATAACCACTATCTGCATGTGTATGTTCTTTATTAATAATGTATTGATTCAGCTTTGACAGTTTTATATCAATAACATATCACACACGCCGGATAACCGAATGCAAAAATCACTCTTCCATGTGTTACATTAAAGAGATGGGGTTAAATTGCTACCCTCGTGAGAGGTATGGAGCGGGGTAGCAATTTTGTTTCTAGGAAAATAGAAGATTACAGTTTGAGAAAATTGCGTCTGAAGCTGACGTTGACCGTTTGTCATACCATGTTTCATATATTTATAACTAAAGAAAACATTGACTTGGTTTTAGTTCACTTGAGCCGAAGGCTATTTATAGTGAGCTATTGTTAACGCTTTTCGTCCGTCCGTCTGTCGTCCGTCAGTCAAAACTTCTCCAACATCTTCTTCCGAACCGCTGGGCCGATTTTGACCAAACTTCATACGGATGGTATATGTGTTACTCCTTTTCATATTTGTTAAGATGGACGTCATCGCATATCCAAGATGGCCGCTGTAGAAAAGTAGGTCAAATTCTTAAAAAACTTCTTCTCACGAACCGGTAGACCAATTTCGACGAAATTTGGCAGAATAATAAATAGTTTCTACTCTTTCAGAGATTTCAAACTTCTCGGGAACCGCCTGGTCGATAGTGGTCAAACTTCAGCTATATTCTAAGGGTGAAGCCTTTTCATATTTGCTAAAATGGAGGTCGTCGTCTAATGCAAGATGGCCGCGATAGAAAAGTAGGCCAAATTCCTAATACAAGAATTCCGCCACAGAAGCGGTGTAGCTCCTGCCGAGGCATTTGACCGTAACAAGATCATGGGCATGTGCTAAAGTAAGCATAATAAAAACCGTCAGAGAAGTGCATGCTTAAAACACAAAAAAGGTAAGAAACTTTTTGACGCAAAAAAAATGTAGAAAACCACATAAGTATATTAATTAACAGATTGGTTGACCGTTTAGTTCAACATATAAGACCGTTTAGTTCAACATATACAAATGGAAATACACATGCATACGGGGAGAACAATATGTTCAACATTAAATTAGATTAAAACTTAGAGCACAGTCGATAATATACCCACGTTTCCCAAATGCGAAGTTGAAAAGGGGCAGATAATTCATGACCAAGGGTCGAATCAAAAATCAAAATTCACTGCGCATCTACACACCATAAGGAAGGCACACACCAAGTTTCAAGTCCCTACCTATTACGGGTAAAAAGTTGCTTACTTCTTACAAAAAACGTGAAGGACGGGCACCTGTGACGAAAACAATATACCCATTTAGTTTTTTAAAAACAAGTGGGTATAACAAACTGTTTTCTCTGAAAGGCAGGGTTCATGTCTTATGACAGGCACCCTTACTTCCATGCGTTACTCACTATGTACAGTTCACAGTCGCTGGAATAGCGTGAGAGCAAAAGCCTGTATCGCTTACATGCAATTTCTACTCCATCGCAGTCTCTCACTCGCCTAGTGGGAGTCCACCTTTAAGGGTAGCGCATGGAAGTCTGCCACATGGACAAAATGGCTATGGTAACATATTTGAGACATTTGTTACCACAGCTTGTCCTACCACCGATTTGTGCGTTTGTTTTGGGAGTGTTACGGTAGCAGTTTGTGTTTTGGAGACACAACTCAAAATGCGAGGATCCCAAAATACGAAGAAATGAGAGGGGGGGGTGGGGGGGGGGGGGGGATATAAAATAATAACAATACCCTAAGTCAAGAGATCCTTGCTAATCGTCGAACAGTACTAGAAAAACCATATCAATTGATAGTGCGCACAGTCTTATTGTATTTGTGTCACGACTTGACAATATTATCACTCACAGTTCATGACTCTAATGTCCCCAACAAAAGTTGCCTTGAAATAAATCCCACAGCATCTAGTTCTTGATTGTTTGTATTATTGCATTTGTCACGACTTGACAGATCGTCAGTCACGGTCCATGATACTAATGTCCCCAACATATGTTGCCTTGAAATATCATCCCACCGTATCTATTTCTTATATTAACACGACACGCATGTCAGTGTGCATTCAGATGTAAGCTTTTCATATTCAGACAACAGAAATGTTGAATCATGAATGTTCACGACATCGTCCCGCTTACAGCTGTACTTGGACCACCTGCTGAAAAAAACGGACCTTACAATATCTGCAATGAATGTACGAGCGGCGACCCATATCCTGTCGGTAATCGAGAAAGGATTCCCTAGTGACTGAATGGTGGACATCGTATGTTCTGATCAGACGGTGCATCAGATGTGACTGATCTGTGGCTATACTAGTCGTAACATCCATGGCTTTGTTTTTTTTGCAGGAGATATTTTTTCTTAATATCGGTAAAGGTTGCGCTAAATTTTAATTTTATACATTACTGTATATTAGAAAGAAAAAATTGAGCAATAAACTGAAAATTTGCGTTCAGTTAACCAGATCTGAAACATATAGTTGTGCGGGAAACCGGGCCCAGGTTACATCGGTCTACAAATATGCTGCCGACCATCTGTCTGTAAATAGAAAATGTAGCTTACACAGAGTTTTCAACTGTAAATGGTGGTCGATAACAGTTAATGTGGACAGTTATCTGTAAACTGTGTCAAAGAAAATATGTCAAAATAATGGCACATAAACAAGAGGGCCATGATGGCCCTAATTCGCTCACCTGACTCCATGAACACCAGAGGAGAATGTGACATTGAGTTCATGTGTTTTAAAAAAATTGTGCTATTTTTAGATGGCAGTCATCTTGGATTAAGCGATGACGCTCATTTTACCAAATCTGAAAATGCTTCACCCAAGGATCTTAACTTCCAATGAAGCTTGGCCAGCATCGGCCATGTGGTTCCTGAGAAAAAGATGTTCAAAATCTTGAATAAATGGACCTTTTGGTGGCCATCATGGATGGCATATAATCATCCGATTCCGACAAATATTGCACCAGAGCAATCGCCTCATCGATACCTTCGATTTGATATACGACATGAGAATATTCGGTCAAAAATAACAACTTTGAAAGACCATTGTACATCAATCATTGCTACCAAGTTTCGTCGAAATCCGGCCAGCGGTTCACGAGAAGAAGATTTTTTAAGAATTTATGCTATTTTTAGACGGCGGCCATCTTGGATTAGCGATGACCTCCATTTTAACAAATCTAAAAAGGCTTCACCCATGGACCATAACTTTTAAGTTTGGCTACCATGGGCCAAGCGGTTCATGTGAAGAAGAATTTTGAAATCTCTAATAAAATAACAACCTTTTGACCTTTCGGCGGCCATCTTGGATGACATAACCATCCGATTTCGACAAAAAAGAGTGATCGCCTCATTGATACCTTCAATTTGATATATCACCATTTTAACAACTTTGAAAGAGCATTGTACCTCGATCAATCCTACCAAGTTTTGTCGAAATCCGGTAGGCGGTTCATGAGAAGATTTTTGAAGAATTTGTGCTATTTTTAGACGGCGGCCATCTTGGATTATGTAATGACGTCATTTTAACAATTTTGTAATCCCCCTACCTAAGGACCATGACCATGAAGTTTGGTGACTATAGGCCCAATGGTTACCGAGGAGAAGACGGACACATTGCGGTAACAATAGCTCACATGAGCTTCGCTCAGGTGAGCTAAAAACACATATCAATAGGCCTAACAGACAAACATTTGTATATGTGATATCAGCAGCAAAATAACAAAAGAAAATTATCCTTACGCCATTATTGTTACCGTAATAAAAACATAATATAAGATGTGCCCGTTTCGAATAAAAATGGTGGATTTCGATCATACGACCGTTAGTACGGCAGCTTAACGTTCATCCAATACATTCTCAGACAGGACCCAGGACAGATCGAAGACTGTTTCTTTTTTTTCACACATATACGCCCAATTATAGATATATTCTGTTCGTTAGATAACTTTAACACAACGGAACAAACCTGACATGGCGGACTGACAAACGTCGATAATTGGAAATCTCGGCGGAAATTACGTGACCAGCTAAGTTCACGACGTTATATCTTGTGACGTCGTCAGACAGATTTTCTCGCAATGCGGCTCATATGGTGTTGCAATATATGTACATGAATGGGACCATTATACGTGTGTGTTACACAAGTTAGTATGGTTATCTTCCGAAAAAATTTACAATTGTAAGCAAACAAGAGTTATTAAATACCGGTAAGCTCTATTAATCCAGATATTTATGATTAGAAAGTAAAATGTGGTGGCGGCACAACTACTAAATATCAAATATGTGGTTCCTGTGGTGGAGCATTAGTTAATTTAAAACATAAATATATAAATGTTATAAAACCCTTCTTTGATGAAAGTACAAGATTACCGGTAAGAAGAATACAAATATGAATTTATTCATCTCCGGTGGTCTGGGTCCAGGGGGTAAATAGCGGTTTATTTGGGATAAAAGTGGAGAGAAACAAGTTGCTTTGTTTTGACTGATTAGCACATAGCATTTCTTTCCTAATGAATATAATACAATTAATGTTTGATATTATGAAACATAAGTAGAAACTTGTATATTTCATACCTCGACCTCGATGAAATATACTGGTATTTTACACTATTCTGCATGCATAGTTAACCGTGTAAACATGTATGGTAATGTAATCACTTCACAAGTCGTCAATGCAAATGTTGCATAATGTTTTGGAGAGGATTTCAATAAGTTTGTATAAGCTTTTAATCCAATCCAAACTACTACCTATGTACATGTTTGTATGTGAATGCAGTAAATAAATATTTATCAGGTAACTTGCCCTGTATTGACCGAATACGTACTGACTGGTAACATATTGTTGTATCAGGCATTGACCTGATATCAACATCCGGGTTACAACAAAGTGAAAACTGACGTTCCATTGGTCGGTTGACGTCATGTGACGTTACCGAATGACGTCAGTGTAAGGACGCAACGCAAACAAGTCCTCGTTCTGTCCATAGATAACGACGTCATCTGTGGTCATTTTCGAGCATAAAACGTTACCGATAAATAGAATACCAGACTAGTGTATTTTGATATCAAGTTTATCACGCTCGGCTCGGAAACGGTAGGAATTCCTTGGCAAGCCTCGGAATTCCTACACGTTTCCTAGCCTTGCCTGATAAACTTGATATCAAAACACACTAGCCTAGCTGGTATTCTCTATGTTTATACCAAAAGTGGATTCTCGAAGTCGGACATAGACCATATGTGTATTCTTATTGAAGAGCGCGCTCATGCGCAGAGGGAAAATACAAATTTTCCTTAATTAATTTAACTATTTTCTGGCGTTATTAACAACTAAATTCCGGCAGTTAGATCAAGTTCATATTCATGAAAATTGTTTATTTATTGAAAATTCTCTTTAGTTCATTTGTCGCTGGACTAATTCTAACAGTAATACTTATGATGACGAAAATGATGATTTACAGAGCAGGATTAGGGAATTTGCCCCCAAACAAATATGGCCGACTTGGTCACGTGATGTTAGTGTGACGTCACAACGACTTCCAGACGGCCCATTTTATATTTATACCGCAACCATTGCTCCATGTAGCATAATAAAGGGGGTTGAATAAATGCTGTTTATATCCGACGTAACCTAATATACATGAAGTAGCCTAATAGACATGAAGTGCCGTTTTTGCCTTTATTTGTTCACCTTTGACCCCTAATAGCGGCCTTGCGTATCCTTGCGTGTCCGATAATCGTGAACCTAAGCATATATAACGCATTAATAGCTATACCATAAACACAACATCAACTTCAAACATACTTACCATTTGTTTTATCATCCAATGTGTCTAAGATGCGCATAATTACAAAATATTGCTGAAATAACACTGCATAACAGAGAGAAATACTGCATGCATATTTGCGAGGAGGCCGCCATTGAATGTACTCAATTTCGTAATACACATTTCCCAGCATGCAATTTGTTTGTGTTTACACAGGAATTCATGGAAATAGGCCAAGATGAATTTAATATTGGTTTATAGTCCCACTTTTGATATTGCAGCGACCTTTTATTTTTTAAATTATTATTATTTGCTATTAATTAATCATTTTTAATGGGAAGTATTAAAAATATAAATTACCAAAAATTGCTTCATTATTCATAGACACACATTTTATGGGACATAATATAAACATGGTATGTGAACAAATGTGTGCATGCAGAATACTACAATACCAAGAAATCATGTACAGGGGTCATACCAATTATCCGGACAATCAGTTTATCCGATTTTGCAACGAATGCATCTAAGTGACCATGTGCATGCTGTTTCCATGCCAGTGTGAATAATATGTCGGCATGGTAAACATTTTAGTAAAATTTGCTGAACACATTCTTCCTAACTCTGTCCACAATTTGATTACAATGACAAAAGTCACGCGGGGGCTCGATCGAGTGCGTCCAATTACGTCATTGTTCTATAAATACAATACATTCTATAAATACGGTGTCTTCCAAGAAACGAAGGGTAACTGATTTTTCTGCAGAAATACACAATGCTGTTTACACTGGTTTACAGGCGATACAATTATGATTTCAACATGAGAATAGAAGTTATAAGACGATTAGTCTATAAGTTTGTGCGGATAACTGATTGTCGATGTTAAGTTTGGGGCAATCTTACTACTGATGATCTGACCCAATTTTAAGTGAGAAAGATGGCATATTTTGCTAAATAGTTTACATGCATTGAGACAGCAAGAACTGAGGATTGTTCTGTGAAAATAGTATGCCCATAGCTGCTATTTTAAGAAAAATGTCGTAAAAAAATTGCTATTTTTGTCCGATAATCTGGAGGATCCCTGTAGTGATTTGATAATATAACATGTATTCACATTGTCATGGGGAAAATACACACACTATATGTCAAACATAATTGATACTGTTGGCAAAAAAAATCATGGATATTTTGTGTAGAAATTGAAGGAAAAATAAATTGGCAATAAAAATACAAGAAGGGCGAAAACCCAATAAAAAAAACATCATGGCCTTAATCAAACCGGAAGTTGCTAGACGCAGTGTAGGGGTCAATGAACTTTTCCTGAAAAGTTTACAGGACGATCATACCAAGTACTAATACAAGAATTTTGACTTTTGTTGCCATGGATATATGGGAATATTGTTCTGAATACATAACTCTAATTACATTTCATTACATTGCACTACATAAGAGTTATGACGTAGTTCTATTTGTAAATGTGCGTTTTAACGCAAATCGAAATAATGGTGATTTTTATACGTATGATGCTCAAATTACATGTACATAGTGAAGTATGTTATACTTTATAAACCATATATGCATGTGACACAAGTAATACTTCATAAAAATGGTTCTACACAGCAATTTCATGGATAAACTGAGATGTTTACTCTGGATCGCCAGTTCTTCTTACATTGCCCGGTGTCAGTATAGTTTCCTTCCTGCTGATCTATATATAACTTCAAGGGCGTTTCGGACCGTAACTGATTCGTTATTATGTTTGATTTTTTTGTCCCAAGTTTAAACTTAATGATATATTAACAGTGAGCATGCGAAAGGTTCATATATCATATGTGATACAGAACTTTTGCGTATATGTTGATTACGCATAGTAAAAAATGGCAAGGTTGTCCCGAAACGATTTTGGTCCGAGCTTGCTAGCGTCCGAATCGTTAAAATACTATAAATTACTGATTGAGGCCTTGGTATGTCAAAAAAATAGAAAAAAAACACGTACCACTTATATTTTCAATGCATTTTAAATCTAATTACATACTTGTAATGTTATTAAATGTAGTGATTAACATTTATATATACAAGTTTACTTCTTATTATACCCCCACAAACAAAGTTTGAGGGGGTATATAGGAGTCAGCTTGTTGGTCGATCGGTCTGTTGGAAATTCCCTTCCGCTCTATATCTTCTACACCGATGCATGGATTATCAAATGGCTTGGAAAAAATGTTTCTCATGATGAGAAGGTGTGTCGCGATCAATAACCACGCACCTACGTCCAAGGTCAAGGTCACAGTTGAAGGTCAAACCTATTGAAATTCCCTTCCGCTCTATATCTTCTACACCGATGCATGGATTATCACACTATGCCCAGGGTCAAGGTCACAGACTTGATGCCTTTGAAACCTTAACGCTCGGTTAAATGGCTTATAATCAAAAATGCCTCGCTTTCTTTGGCTGCCAGTGGGGGTATTCGTGTGCCGACAGGCCACATTTCTAGTTTTATTTTAAATGAGAATAATACATGAATTAATGTAGTTTTACACCGAATATAGCACTCATCAACGCATTATAATTTGAAGAGTTGCCCGTGCAATCATTCGTATTATAAGAAG
The DNA here is from genome assembly GCA_029237695.1 of Conchocele bisecta. NCBI lineage: Eukaryota > Metazoa > Mollusca > Bivalvia > Lucinida > Thyasiridae > Conchocele > Conchocele bisecta. Next base: position 8,887,219 of record CM055270.1, read on the forward strand.
ACACACACAAATCAGCAGAAACAACAACAACAATGGATGCAAACAACGTTTTTGACATTGTTAAAACAAAGTTCAATTTAACATTTGGTAGTCTAAAAGTTGAACAAGAAAGGGGTTTACGGAAGTTGTTGGCCGCGAAGAACGTGTGCTGCGTTCTGCCAACATTATATGGAAAAAGTGTGCTATTTTATTTGCCACCACTATGTTGAATGAGATACACGGGTCGACACTTACAAAACAATAGTTCTGTCGCCATTGAGGAGTTTAATGGCCCAACAATCAGATTCCTTAAATAAAATGGGAGTGGCCAGTGCCATTTTGTGCTCCAACAGAGAAATGTCTGCTGAAAACTATGAAGGTATTATTTTCATACACCACATGTAAATTTATCACATGTTAATACATGAATAGTTACATATGACATTGACACACTGTTTTTCTAAGTGCATACTGTGGCCGAAATTTGAGGGAGGATACTATATAGACAAGGGACAAGTGTAGTGAGTATGCACCATAGACCAGAGTGTGATGTACTGCATAGTGAGTAGACCGGGCCGTGCTACACTGCATATGTCACGGTATGAATCTAGTAACTCGGGAGAGAAGATGTGTGTCTGTGCTAGGTTAGCTCAGTCGGTGTAGCGACCGCGTTGTGTAAGCGACAGGTGCCGGGTGCGAGTCCCGGGTCGGGTGCATATTTTCTCTTCCAGTCAACTTGTCACACATGTTATAAAGGCAGTTTCAATAATTTACCCTCGTAACAGTAAACTCTGTAGTTGTAGCAACTCTTCCCCTTTTTACTACAACCGAGGGCGGAGGTGACGTGGCCGTCCTCTTCTTCACTGCTGCATCTATGCGTACTGATGATGCACATTGTTTATTTTTTATATATTTTGTTAGCTCAATTTCTGCTTGCGACAAGGATTTTTTTATTCTATAAATTTTTGAAACTTCTGAAACAAGGTGTACATATAAAATCATTGTTACTTTGAACATGTTGAATGTGGTCTATATAGGTAAGAGCTTCAGAAATGTTAACACCTGCTCTTATGGTGGCCGTCAATTTTCTCTTTGTTTCCCCTTTTTTACAACTATTGAATATTACAGAACACGAAACACAAGACAAGTTTATGTCGCCATTTTTAACACGTAGTACGGGAAGTGAAAGGGCCACAATTATGTATAGACTTCGGGAAGATAAATATGTCAATACAGATAGGGTAACGTCCACAATTATGTCCCATTTCCCATCCAGTTCATTGACATTGACGCATATTCATATTTATCAATAAAAACATATTTTAAAAGTGTATACACTGAGTTATTTGATTGCTTAAAACTTATTAACATGCGGCATATTAAATACAAATTCAACATGTCGCCAGAATATGTGGTTGTGAGTGGAGAAATGGGGATGATGGTATTTGCCACCATTGTAGATCGACATGTGACTTTGTACGTTTGGACATCTGCGTAATCTCATGAAATATATTGATATATATTTACAGAAAATGTAATATAATTATTTTCCGTAAATGACGACAGAAGTTGAAAAAAAATGTCATTTTACTTTACTAAAGAAAAGTATTGTAGATGTAGATATATATTTTGTAAATGTATTTATTGAAATTACGCAGATCTATGTCCGAAAGTTCAAAATCCCATGGCGTTTATCATTTGACGGAAACCTGTGATTTGACGATGCGATCTCTATACAAAAGTCGCTATCACGTTACGCGCGAGCCGTCTCGGGCCTCAAAACTGTGACCCCGATAATTATAAATAGATGTCACGTGCTAGTCATGTGTGATCCATCTCCCGCCATATTGAAGATGCTCTGTTTACTTTCTGCTTCGTGTGAGAGTGACCTTAGAATTTTGCTAATCAACAATTCATCAGGTGAGTTTGTGATAATATGTTTGTGTCATATTGGAATATAGTCTATCAATAACAATATAGCGAAGTATGAATGTCAACGCACTGCAGGTTTTTTCTATATTTTAGTGCGCGAATTGTAAATGCTATTACGCACATTTTTACTATGCAGCGTGGTGTAGCGAATAGGACAACCTGTTGCCTATAAAGCGGAATATGTGCAGTTAATGGGAATAGTGAATTTTATCAATTTTAAGTAACTTGTAGAACAATGTGTGTTACTTTACTTGTTTCACACGCATTTTTTCTGGACTGAGCAGTTTTTGACAGCAGAAGATCAGATGTCAATATTTACATCCGGTTTTCATGCATACGTCAAAACACGCGAGTAAGGACCGAGGTATCCCAAAACACGAAGATGGAGACTTCACGAACTTAGAACACTACACGATACATACACGAAAACTAATGACATATGTAATACAGTCAATTTAACACCTACTGCCTAGGCTACAGTGAACATCATGGTGTGCATAAATATGTATACAGAAGGATATAATAGCATAGTTTTATCAAGTAATGGAATAAATGAATACAACGGAAAATAGTGTGACGAAACCTGCAACCTACTCGACTAATTGTACCGGTATGTCTGTAATTCATGCGCTTATTTTTGGGTGTGCCTAATTGGCGCAATGACGGGAAATGGCGCAATGACGGAGAAGGACGGAGAATGACGCGCAATGACGGAGAATGACGGAGATAGGGGCGCAATGACCGAGAAAGTTGGCTAATGAACTCATTTATCGACGCAATTGTGGAGGGGTGTGTGATGCATAATCGTTACGTTGTTGCGTTATTTTTTTACAATCACAGGTAGACTGTTATCATTGTTGGAAAATGGCATGTGCAAGGATTTGGTGGGTGTTTTTTTTTGTTGGATACATGGCGGAAAAGCATGAATAATGACCAAATTTATCGACGCAATTGTGGAAGATGTGAGGAGAGTCGTGCATAATAGTTATATTTGGTCATTATCCATCTTTCTCGGCCATTGCGCCACATTCTCCGTCATCCTCCGTCATTCTCCGTCATTGCGCAATGACCGAGAAAGTTGGCTAATGAACTAATTTATCGACGTAATTATGGAAAATGAGGCGAGAGTGGTGTATATTGAATGGCATTAGCTGTTAATATGCCATTAATAATCAATATTCAATCAATATATCTATCTTGTACACCCGATTTGTCTTGTGTAGTTGGTGTAATTGGTGCCTGATATATTGACAATCGGAAAGAATCGCAACATATTCAATCCATATTTAGAGATTTGCCGTAGGCCCTATTTCTCCACTCACAATCACAATTTATTTAAGACACGCCATATCATTTTTCACCTTCGGGCATCAGCGTAATTCCATAAACAATATGTACATAAAACTTGATATTTTTCACAAATGGCATCAGAACTTGTACTTGGCACAAATTGCATAGCACATGCGGAATATATTTAATTATTTAATCCATTTATGGAAAATAAGGTAACAGTTGTAAACGTAGTTTGTGAAATTACGCAGATGTCTGAATGTATAAAATCATATGGCGTGTCTCATTTTTTTAATTGAGATATGAATTGTGGGGTGTATTTGGAACAAATCAAGAGAAAGACCACATAACAGATAATACTATGTGTATTGAATCTTGTTCAACACGTTTTATGAGAAATATAAGTATCGTTCAAGTCTCTCTTTTTTAATAATAAAGTACTAAATGTATTGAACTGTATTGAAATGTACACGATACATAATTATAAATAAAAAAACACACACAGACTTTATATGGTCCCTAACATATTTTCATGGGTATGAGATATGATTTTGTAAGTATGATGTGCGTAATTTAATGAAACAATTATTTATAGAAACTGTGATAAATTCTGTAAGTGGTTTTGGAAGTTGGTGAAAGTCGAGTGCAATTTTCCGGAATAGTATTCCAGCAAATTTCGTCAACTTTCGATGTCATCTACAGAAATGATCTCATCAACAAAAATATTTCATTATATTATGCACATGTACCTTCGAATGTACGAAATCATATGGTGCGTGGCCTAAATACTCGTGAATATAATTTAAGGACCATCAAACGATTGATTGATTGTTTTTAGGTGTTCAACGGCCTATAAACAGCCAGGGTCATGTAAGGCCACCCACACCATAAGATGAAAGTGTGGCGGTTTTATGAATTGTATAAATATGTATCATGTATAAGGTAGGACATGTGCAAGTTTTGTAAATATATTTCATGACGGTATGCACACAATGACAAAGTAACTAATCGAGAAGCAGCGTATGGTCGATTCATGATTAATAGTCTACTTTCGTGGAGTGGCTCTCTCCGCGGTCACCCTCCGTCTCTGATGTGGTTTCTTCCCGCCACCCGGGGTACATGGAACCGTGAGTAGTCCATTTGTCGACGTCACCGCTTTTGTGTTTCGACCCTTGTGCTTGTAGAGTTTCAACGTGTATTTGGTTCTCTCTTCAGTCGTCTTTAGACACCAAACATCCATGGATAGTTTGAAATGCTCGAAGGGTGGCGTGAGTCGATAGTTACCTACACCTACCACGGCCTTTTCAACGTCCTTGTACATTGAAGACACTATCCGATGAATAGCATCTATCAAGTCAGACATATCTTCCACTTTGTGATTCGTTCCAATTTTCAATATGTTATTGAACGACTCCGCGTTGTTATTTGTCCAGCCTGTCACTACCTTTTTAAGTCGCTGAGGTTTATTAACGTGGTCCCTCACAAGAGGTACTACCCGATTCTCTAAATACGGTTTGAATCCCGGGGCCGTATTCGATACAACATCCATCACAGTTGCCAGTCGGTGTTCAAAAACCACGGTCGAGTCAGCATCACACAGCCCATCCTCCCCGAAAATTACACTAACAATTTCCTGTTTTCCCTTTTCATGTACTCCGACTTTTTTACACAGATATATAGTCCTTTACATTGTTTTTCGAATGACGGGTACAGAGAGTAGTTGTTGCACCGGGGAAGGACCGGTTAAGACTTTTTCTGAGAGCTTGTTCGTCGTCAGAACCGATAACCAGTTTTTCTAACTCGTCGTCACTGAAATGGCTGGCTAAGTTTGTGAAGAACACATTGAAAGTTTCAAAATCTGATTTTCTGTGGAGAAACGAAGGGCCAATAAATATAGGATAGTTGCCGGTATCTGATCTTACAACAAAAAGGTTTTTAAAGACCGTCGTGGTTAAATGTAGCTGTCCTAAATTGTAAGTTTTATCAACACCAAGCACGACTGCATCATCGCGACAACAAAACCGTCGAATATCGTGAATTTGTTCGTCTGTATATAAAATCACAGACGGTCCGCTATGTAAATGAGTCACAGAGCTCTGTGTCTATATGATATATACATGTACATATATATGTTAATGCACTGTATAGCATCAGTTTAATTGTATAGTATGCATGCTATAAAATAATTAACACATACAATCAGTAAAACTGGAGAAACAGAGGAGAATGTCGACTACATCCTCACCATTTGAATATCGTATTGTGTATGCACATTGTATAGTGCATGGTATCAACATTTAACATAATATGCACCTAACTCGTAGTTACATTGTGTAATACATGGTATCAACATGTTACACAATCTGCACCTAACTCGTAGTTATATTGTGTAGTACATGGTATCAACGATGACGATACTACCATGTCACGATGGCGATAGTACGATACCACGATGACGATAACGCGATACCACGATACTACGATGACGATAGTACGATATAATATCGTACTATCGCCATCGTATTATCGTACTATCGTCATCGTAGTATCGTAGTATCGTAGTATCGTAGTATCGTAGTATCGTAGTATCGATCGTAGTATCGATCGTAGTATCGTAGTATCGTAGTATCGGAGTATCGGAGTATCGTAGTATCGTAGTATCGTAGTATCGTAGTAATATCGTCATCGTAGCATCGTACTATCGTAGTATCGACCCGATAGCGATATTACGATGGCCTTAACGGAACACCGTATGAAGGTACTTTATGTCGTGGCGCATCTCATACCTAAAGTAATATTTGCGATCACAGGTATAACCACAAGTTGTATTGGCCCTCAACTGGACACTTATCATATCACTAATCTATTTATTGGGCTCCCTACTGAGATTACATAACCGTCTCCGAGATAGACAAACTATCGTCATCGTAGTATCGTACTATCGTCATCGTGGTATCGTGTTCTCGTAGTATCGATCCGATGGCGATATTACGATGGCCTTAACGGAACACTGTTTATCGTACTATCGTCATCGTGCTATCGTACTATCGTCATCGTAGTATCGTACTCTCACAGCAAATTTTACATGCCTCTGCTCTGATATTCAGTTAGAAATATGTATGTACCTTGTCTAATAAAATTGTTATTAAATTTGAAAGATGTAACATATATTTTGGATCACCCGGTATATTCCAGTGATCAAACAGCGTAGCAAGGTTGTGACAATTACATTGTATGTATTACAGAAATATGCATTATAGTACATGTAGCTTGTGTAGAATGTGTACCGTAGAAAGTTGGCGGTAACTATAGAGCATACATGTAGATAAAACTAAAATCGACATGTGCTCTGCCGTATTTGCCAACGTGGGACTTCATTTACAAAAACAAGTTGAGCTTTCACAGACGCTGAATTCATTTACAAAGAATTAGTCATAAATCGTTTATTACCTAATTAGGTGTTTGTAACATTAAAGTAATTTATTTTAAACAGTTGTTTAAGACGTTAAAATGACCCGCAATTAATTAAGTCTACCGTCAACAGGATGAAACCAACATAAAGTGTGAGAATCAGGATTAAAGCGGCACGCGCGCATCGTCCAGATTGTGGATGGCGGATCGGCTTTTACACCCTGTGGCGAGAAGACTGATTGGCCGGCGCATGGGAAAATCAGGGTTATGGAATAAGTATTACAAATAATTAGAATAATGGAACTATAAGAACGTTTGAGGTATGATCACCTATGTAAATACTTAGGAGAAGTGTTGAGCTACCAAAATATATCGGTATGACACCATGGTAATGAATATCCAGCCCAAACTGGCCTAATAAAGGTGGTCACGTGACCTCCAGCGAAGTGTCAAATCAATGTCAACAGTCGACAATGGTCATTCCACGGCATTCTGTTGTGATTGACACGGCAGAATGAATTTGAATTTCTTATATTTAAGGGTGGGAAATGGCTCGAAGACCTTCCATACCCGGGCATGTGCCCATAAATGACCAGGCCAATGGCCGTTGGCCCATTTGTTTCCGAATTTACTAATATATGCGATACAGTCGAAATATGTGCATTAAATGAAGGAGACGATGAGGCGGTGAGTTTAACCTAATTAGTTCATTCTCCTATTGCACAATGCCGATATGTCAGACCGTGCAGAGGGCCGAGTGTGCGTGCACATGATATATGGATACTCAGCCGTTACATTGTTATATTACCTGCTAATGCTATTAGAGGGTTGGACGAGGCAAGACAGACCAAGCAGAGACGGATCCACGTGATATGGGCAAATCCAACGCCCACAGAGGAGCAACAGCGCAGGCCGAGCCGGAGCCGAGCCACCGACCCACCCACAGCAGACCGGGACACCGCAGCCAGTGACAACCGGAGGCTCCGCACCGCAACCGCCACCCGCAGCGACGAGGAGCCAGGCAAGCCATGCCCAAGCCACCCACAAGGCCGCCACTGGCAACCCCCAGGCAGCTCATTCCGCCACAGAACCCAAGGCGCATATAGCATGACACTGCCCAGTATGCAACACAGAGTAAACGACCCGATGTCGGGTCCACAGAGGCCTAGGCCACCTCCCACTGAGTGGGTGGTAGACACGAGCGAGGCCTTGTCCCCGAGGAGGTGGGGACTAAGTTTGTTTTATTTGGTTCTGATCTTCTCTTTGTTGGTGTCGTAGGCGTCTGGCTACACCGCGAGGACCGCATCTGGTTTGTGTTTGAGTACATACATATTTCTAACTGAATATCAGAGCAGAGGCATGTAAAATTTGCTGTGAGAGTACGATACTACGATGACGCCAAAACGTCAAAACGCCCCCAAGTCAAAACGCCCCCAAGTCAAAACGCCCCCATTTTGGTTAAAACGCCCCCATCTTTGGTCAAAACACCCCCATCTTTGGTCAAAACACCCCCAAAAAACACCCCCATAATTTTATTTTTGTTAAATACGATTTTATTTTGTCATTATTAATTGTATTTGTATTTGTACAGTAATTCAGTGGACATGTATGAGCCTTTTGAACATGATAAACAAGTCCGTTTTTTCAATAAACATGACCTGTTTGATTGTGGCTTAGTCAAATTGGGGGCGTTTTAACTAGGGGGCGTTTTGACTTTGGTCAATGACAACAAAACATAATTGGTTCATCATGTACTTTTCATTTCATTATAATTCAAATATATATATAATTTAATACATAATAATACATGATAAAAGTAATGCAGGACGGTGGTGTAATAAGGCCAGTGTGTGGTGGAAATAGGTACCATATAAAATGAGAGATTAATTTTTTCAAAAGTAACCCACCAAGCGCCAACACACACACGCACCCGCACACATGTTATAGTTCTAATTTTAGCACAATAGTTACAGAAACAAATTAAGTTTTTATTTTGAAATATTTGCACCCGCACACATGTTATAGTTCTAGTTTTAGCACAATAGTTACAGAAAAAAATTAAGTTTTTATTTTTAAATTTTTGCACCCGCACACATGTTATAGTTCTAGTTTTAGCACACTAGTTACAGAAAAAAATTAAGTGTTTATAGCAATATTTTCATAAAAAGAAGATCGTCCTAATGTAGTCAATTCATATTTTGTTTTGTCAGTCATCAACAGGTGCAGCAGGGACGCGTTTTTTTTAATTTCTATATTCAATCAGACTAGACTTGCAAATCCTATGCCACAAGTATATACCACTAATCGATATATTTAATACTGATTGATTAATTGTGAATTAATGCACGTGTCTATAGTAATGAATGCATGACTGCGAATATATATATAACGGGATAAAAGTGGTTAAATAAGTGTGAACACAGGTGCCTATCAACGGGACAATAATAACACAGAACACGCACAAACACACACACGCCAATACATAATTACATCATGTAATCATTTAATCATCCTTTAATCATTCTAATAGAAATACAATAACAAAATCAACTGATGTATTATGCAATAACTAACATTGAACACTCAAAATACACTCAACAATACACATACGCAAAGAAAACACAAATTTACACATGAAGAAATAATTCAGAAATTATACAATAATATCGTCGCCATAATTCTTCCTGTACAGACATTCTTAGTACACAACGCGTACCTGAAATGAAAATAGTATAGTAAAACACCCATACAAACCACCAGAATAAGTTAATTATTTGACAATAAACATTTGAAGATGGGGGCGTTTTGACCAAATAGGGGGTGTTTTGACCAAAATTGGGGTGTTTTGACTAATTGATGGGGGTGTTTTGACCAATTGGCCGGGGGGGGGGGCGTTTTGACTTGGGGGCGATTTGACTTGGGGGCGTTTTGACTGTAAATCGTGTATTTGTAGTACATTTATCTGTATTTAGACTGTATTTGGGTGTATTTGGGTGGTTCTTGTATCCCGTCTGAAGGCTTAGAAGATTGAAACCGTGAAATACCTTCTCTACGGTTAATGACTGAGGATGACTGATGCACAATCAATTTGCTTCCAATTTAACCGTTGCGTTTCATTTCGCGTGGTTTTAGATTTGTGGAACAGTTACTGTATACTTATTCATTCGGATCTCATCAGATTTTCCCCTAAGTAGTAGGAAGTATCTCAAACACTTTTAATGTATTCATCAAGAAACAGTCTAACGTTATTAAAAAGGTGACCACACCACATGTTGAGAAGTATGTTAGATATTTATATAAAACATACTATTGTTTGCTATTGCCGCAATTGATTTTGCTCAAATAAACTATTGCAGTGTGAAGTGACCGTTATCCGACACGTACCGGTTTCCGATTCATTTTTAAAGCTCAATTGACAATTGTAATCTCTGCTCTAACTAGCCTACTAAACTATTTCCCTGTTGCAGTCTCCGCGAAAATTGCAAAATGTTACACGACATTCGGTCTGGTAAACTTGAAATTTTACCAGACCGGACAAAAATTTCATACAGTAGATATACCTAGGTTCTGGATAGTAAGCCTTCGTTGGCCAGTTACTAGAGCTATAATGCATCAGTCAATGTAAATCCCCGCCCCCCCCCCCCTCCGGGGGAGGGGCGGGGCTTTACCGGGGCATACCCCGGGGCTTTTACCTTTCATGATGCCCCGCACTGCGGGGACTTTACCGGGGCTTTAACTGTTGCTAAGAAATTGAGCGGGGACATACCCCGGGGCTTTACCGGGGCTTTACCGGGGTTTTATCAGACTGTTATCAAGATATTTACATGTATGTTTACCTGAATACTGTTGTGTAGGAGGGGTGACATGGGTTTAAACTGTTTAATACGATCTACTTTCACTGTGGACTGTTTAATACTGGCAAATTTTGTTTAATATAAACAAAATTGTTTTCAAATATATTCCTCTGTTTATATTGCACTGCCGTTATCCGTTATCCCAGCCCCCCCCCCAACACGTGGAAAATTCTGAGCCATTCTGACACACACTGAAGGAAAACCCTTACCCCCCCCCCCCCCACCACCCCCCCCCTGAAAATCACCCCCCCCTGGACCCGAACCCACCTGGAAAGTGATTCTTTACCCAACAAACCCTGAAAATCCAGACCCACCCCCTGGGAAAATCGAGACCCCCCCCCCCCCCCCCCCCCCCCCCCCCCCCCCCCCACCTGGAAAGTGATTCTTTACCCAACAAACCCTGGAAAATCCGAGACCCCCCCCCCCCCCTCCCCCTGGAAAATCCCGACCCCCCCCCCCCACCCCCCCCCCCACCCCCCCCCCCCCCCCCCCCCCTGAGTGACCCCCCCCCCTTTACCCCCCCCCCCAACAACCCTGGAAAAATCCCGACCCCCCCCCCCACCCCCCCCCCCCGGGAAAATCCCGTGACACCCCCCCCCCCCCCCCACTGGAAAAATCATTTCTCACACACACACCTTCCCCATGTAAGTAAAAGTATAAAGTGCTGCATTTTTATACTATTAATAGGGGGGGGGGGTGTAGTCTTTTTTATGAACCCTGTCTCGAAGAGCCGGTGTCATATAGTGTTTGCACCGTCCGTGTGTCCGTGCGTTAATACGGTTAAGAAGTTTGTATCATGCAAGGGTCCACTTTTGCGCTATTTAATACTATTCACACATATCCGACCTTCCTTCTACCGAGTCCGTGGGTGGTGCCAAAGGTTAGCGGCTATTTATTTGGTTACTACTATTAACAGGAACGTACCTATTTCAAAGCAACAAACACATATTTACCCTGTACTTAGTCGACCCTACTTGTCCTAACTGTCATTTGGAGGCGGAGCTAGGATGCGTCACACATGCTACTAAGATGCCCAGCACTACACGAAGTTCGGAAACAGACCTACCCGGCGTTTCGTCAAGAAATCCAAAAAGTGCTAGGAGACTCGAACTTTTACAAACTAAACATATCGGTCATTACCCAGCTGATCATCGACTGTAACGGTTTCAAAAACAACTATATCACTAAGTCAACCACCCTAGAAATAGAACGAGTAGCAGGCCAAATGTGCTACCAATTACATCTACAACGAATAAAGCTGCTTGGGTTGTAATAATGGCTTCCCATACTAATAAAAGTTCCCAGATATCTACTATTTATAAGTGACATTTTGCTCTACAACACATCATTTTCGTGCAAGAATATTTCACATTTAAAATCACCAGATGGCCCCGCAGTGCGGGGCATTTTACCGGGGCTTTTACCGACCATGTTGCCCCGCAGTGCGGGGCCTTCACCGGGGCTTTAACAGCAACGAAAATATAAGCCCCGCTATTCCCCCGGAGGGGGGGGGCGGGGACTTACATTGACTGATGCATAAAGTAGGAGTCCAACTTCCGTTGGCTTTTATCTTTAGAGTTTTTCATGATGCAGACAAATTATTGTTGTTGTTGTTACTGTTGTTGTATGTCTATAATTCAGGCGCTTATTTTTCGCCACAATCTCTCAACAGCCACAGAGACTGGAGTTAAATTGGAGGGCGAAGCCGATTCTAGACTAGTTGACATCGCGATCATACATATTCAACATGTATTCCTGAAATAGAAACAGTCTATATCCAATAGCAGAGACGTATTATGTACTTTCCTTACCAATAGTCATATTTGCATCCAAAAGTTAAAACTGAAAAGGGGGTTCGTTCGCAACCACCGAACCCCCCCCCCCCTTGGCGACGCCTATGACACCATACAGTGGATATACCTAGGTTCTGGATAGTAAGCCTTCGTTGGCCAGTTACTAGAGCTATTTATAAGCATACAAAAACAATTATTCAAAACTTTTTAAAACAATAAACTTATTGTAAAAGTGCTGTGAAACCAGATTTATCTAAAAGAGTAGTATATAAGAGTATAATGATACAAGTTTATATGGAAGCCAC